>VMDR010006504.1:0-45137 GCA_007922815.1 Macrotus californicus | reverse complement strand
CCCTGCACACCCCTTCCCCCCACACTCCCCTCTTTAGTTCATGTCCATGGGTCATATATGTAAGTTCTTTGACTTCTACATTTCCTATACTATTCTTAACCTCCCCCTGTCTATCTTCTACCTACCATTTATGCTTCTTATTCCTTGTACCTTTTTTTTTTTAATCCTTGTTGACTAGCTGATGTGAACTTGTAGCTTGGGTTTCTTCTCATTTGCTTTCATATTGGTTTACCGGTATCTAGGCGTTTGGTTTAGTTCATCATACCTTCAACCAGGAAGACAATTGCTGTCAGTGGTAGCTGCACTTTAGAATCACTTGGGGAGCTTTAAAAGTCTCTGTGCCCAAACCATTTATGCTGCTAGAAGTGTGGATAGTGGTTGGGCGCTGGGGTGAGGTGGCGATGGGGGGAGAGTAGACAGGAGGCTGAGGTGTGCTTCTGGGGTGCTTGTGACGTTCTGATTTTTTAGCTCAATGGTGGTCACACAGGTACCTTCAGTTCGTAAAAATCTTTGCAATGTATCCTTACAGCACGAGCACGTTTCTACATGCATAATATACTTCAATAAAAAACTTGAACACGAAGCTCTGTGCTGAAGTTGCACTAAAAACCAATTAAATCAAAATCTCTAGGGACAGGACCCTGGCGTCAACATCGTTGAAAAGCTTCCCAAGTGATTTCATTGTGCAGCCAAGGTTGAGAGCAGCTGTGGAGGTTCTTTTGGCCACGGCGGGTCCAGGTGTTAGAAGTGGCTTTCGAGCCAATCGTAGAAAGCCCGTTGGAGTAGCCAGGAGTCAGTGGGATTGACCTAAAATTTGTTTAGGCAAATACCAAGTCTGAAGGTCGTCAGGCAAGAGAGTAGGTGCCAGAGCTCTGGACCTGGATAGAAATCTGGGATCAGGGTCTGGGTCTCTCCTCACTGGCTGGGAGACTTGGCTAAGCATGTAGGGAACCTCACAGAACTGCTGCTTCCTCATCTGTTAACTGGCGCTCATGCTGGCTCCTCCTTACCTCTTTGGGTCCCCTAGATCCCTTCCCATATAGCAAGCGCTCCATAGTGAGCTGTTATGATAAGATGCTGCAAATTTTCAAGAGACCTCCCCTGCCCTCCAAAAAAGCATTTTGTCCTTGCCTCCGATTTCCAGCAGAGAGGCTAGGCAGTACTTTGACATTTCCACTGCTGTTGCTCCTACCACTCTCTTTTGCACTGAACCCATACGGGAGGAAGAGGCAGTGATTTGAGTTTCTCTTGCAATCAATGACTTGCTTGTTGCATATTAATTCGACTCATGGGCACATGGCTGGGAAACTGGCTATCATGTGGCTACATAGTTTTCAGCATCTGGGTGTTCCCTCTGGTGGGGCTTGATTAAGTCAACCTAGCTTTGCAGACTTTAAGAGAAGACCTTAGTTTCTTTTGTCTCCGCTTTCTGCTTACCTCCACCAAAATTCCAAGAATCCTAAAGTCAAAAAAAATTCTTCCTTCCATGCTTCCCGAATCTTTATTTTATTTCTACAGTTGTACCTACATTTCCTTCTCTCATGCTTTGGGGAAATGAAGAACAAGGCTGCTCCACATACCTCCTTCGCACAGTTGAACGTCATTAATGTGCCCTTCCTTTTTTCCTCCTTCGTCCTATATTTCAGCATTCTGGGAATTTGGGGTGGCTTCCCTGAACTTTCTTCATTTTCCTATATTCTTTTTATAAATGTGGCTCCTCACAAATATAGTTCTCTTGAGCACTCAGCAGGCATTATTGGATAAAGATTTAATGAATGAACTCAACAGCATTTACCGAGGCTTGCTACATAGAAGATTCTAGGCTGGGTAGTGAAAACTATTGATTCCTGCCTTAAAGGAGCCCACATTAAGGTAGATTTAAAAATAACACTAGCACAAGGTGGGCTGTCAGACGTTCTGTGATATAGTCACATACCAGCCAGCCATGGGAGTATGTAGTCAAGAAGGTAAACCCCGCAGTTGACAATGACCAAAGCCGTTTGCTGAAATAGACCTGGGTCCATGGTTGAACAAGTGTACCATCCTCACATGCACAAACAGTCATAACTCATTGTCCTTTTATTCTTCCTTACAAATGCCATTGCCAATTTGAAGTTTCTTATGTTAGAGTCAAAGAAGTTTTTTTAAAAAATACGACTTACCATCTTTAAAAAATAAACCAGAATTGCTTATCTCTGTTTTGTGTTAGACTAGATTGGTTGAGTGAGTTTGTTAGAAAGACTTGACTATTTTACTAGCCTTAGAAAAGCCACTCATTTAATAAATCATCAAGGATTAAGAAGCAATGATATATCCAAAAAGTAAATCTAAATCTTTCTTTCTCACAGAGGTTAAACGGGTGGAGTCCACGCTGGAAGATGTAGGCCACGACGAGATCAGCACAAGGGCACTGATGGAGGGGCGGCAAAGGTCTGCAGACGGCTGGGGCTGACGCAGAGCCAGCAGTCACCTTCAGAGGCTAAAAGTACCACTCAGGACATCTCCCCAGGATTTTCCAAGCTTCTTTCTGGAGTCCAGTGATCTCTTTAAGTCTTGTTTCCCAAACACTTAAATACCCTTTTAGATGCAACACCAATAGCATGATGCATGAAAGAAAAATTGTTAAGTTGGACTTCATTAAAATTAAAAATGTCTGCTCTGTGAGAGACAATGTTAGGGAATAAGACAAGCCACAGACTTGGAGAAAATATTCATAAAACATACCTGATAAAAGACTTACATACAAATATACAAAGAACTCTTACAACTCAGCAATAAAGAAACAAACAACTCAATTAAAAAATGGTCAAAAGATCTGAAGAGCCCTGGCTGAGCAGCTCAGTTGGTTATAGTGTCATCCCAATACAACAAGGTGGTGCATTCGATTCCTGGTCAGGAAACACACAAGGAAAAACAGTACCTAGCAAAAAAAAAATCTGGACACTTCATCAAAGAAGATATATAGATGACAAATAAGCCTATGAAAAAATGCAGGCCATCATATGTCATTAGGGAAATGCAAATTAAAACAACAATGAGTTACCACTACAGGCCTATCAGAATGACCCAAATCTGAAACCCTGACAACAACAAATATTGGCAAAGATGTGGAGCACAGGACCTCTCCTTCACTGCTGGAGGGGAAACAAAATGGTACAGCCTCTTTGGAAGACAGTCTGGTAGCTCCTTACAAAACTCAACATACTCTTCCCATACAATCCAGTAATTACGCTCCCAGGTATTTACCCAAAGGAGTTGAAAACTTCAGTCCACACAAAAACCTGTACATGGATATTTACAGCAGTTTTACTGTAAAAACTTGAAAGCAACTAAAGTGCCCTTCAGTACATCAGTGGATAAGCAGTTGTACATCCAGATGATGGAGTATCATTCAAGACTAAAAACAAGTGAGCTATGAAGCCATGGAAAGACTTGAAGGAACCATAAAATATGTATTACTAAGTGAGAGAAGCCAATCTGAAAAGTCTACCTATTGTATGTTCCCAACTATATGACTTTCTGGAAAAAGGCAGGACTATAAAGACAGTAGAAAGACCAGAGTTCCTAGGGGCAGGGGAAGGAGGGATAAATAGGTGGAGCACAGAGGATTTTTAGGGCAGTGAAACTGTCCCATATGATACTACAATGTCCTTACACATTTATCAACACCCACACAATGCACAATACCAAGAGTAAATGCCAATGTAAACTATGGTCTTTGTGTGATCATGACGTGCCAATGTAGGTTCATTCACTGTAACAAAGGTACCACTCTTATGTGGGGTTGACAATAGGGAAAGTTGTGCAAATGCAGGGGGCATAAAGGAACTCCATACTTCCTGCTCCTTTTTGCTCTAAACCTAACATTGTAATAAAAATAAGTTATATTAAAAAAATGTGGTATCAAGCCACAAAATGACATGAAGGAACGTTAATTGCATGTTGCTAAGTGAAAGAAGCCAGTCTGAAAGGCCACAGAATTGTATGAGTCCAACTATATGACATTCTGAAAAGGGCACAATTATAGAATAAAAAGATCATTGATTGCCAGAGGTTGGGGTGGGGGATGGAAAAGGGATGACTGAGTGAAGTGTGGGCGATTTTCATGGCAGTGGAGCTATTCTGTACGATATGGTAACGGCAGATACATGACAGTATTTGTCCAAACCTATAGAACCATGCAGCCCAAGTCCTAATGCCAACGATGGACTTGGGTCAATAATAACATATTTGTATCAGTTCATCCATCACAACAAATGTACCACAATAATGTAAGATGTTAATAATAGGAGAAATTGTGAGTGCTCAGTTTTCTGAAAACATGAAACTGTTCTAAAAAACCAAGTCTATGAATTTTTTTAAAAAGTGCGACCTGTTGCTTGTCCGGTCCATGACGCACTTAAACAGTAAACTATCTTAGCAGAGCGCCTTTGGGCAACAAGCCATCATGTAGCATAGCCAGTGTTGGCCAGGGGCTTTGAAGCCAACAAAGTCATCCCCTAACTACAGAGTAAGTAGGGATGGCGGAAGGGGAACAGCTGTGGTGTTTGGTACACTGGGTTCCCCTCTGTAGCCACAACCAAGGGGTCACTGAGCCCCTGATGGCAGCTGAGTGAGGGAAGCACCGCTCTCAGAAACAAACCATACCTATGACTAGTTTTAGTCTTGTTTTAACCAAATACCCTCAATAAACAAATAATAACCAAATAATTTGTCCTACGTGGCCTTCAGTTTTCCCATTGGTGCAGCTGAGTGTATTAATTGTTATAAATGTTGCCATGATGTTTTCAAGGCTTCCTCGAAAGCCTTAACAAAGACACCAACCCGTTCTTGCATATTATAATGAAGAGGGAGTAGATGTGTGTGCTCATACGTGATATTCTATGTTATTAAGGAAGGTGGGGGAAGGGTTTTCTTTAGAATACTTATTTTCAAAAGCTCTTCTAGGCATTAGATATACTATTTTATTAATTTCACTGCTGTTATTCTCCTACTTGTTATCCGAAATTTTGTCTAAAATTTTATACCCTCCATGAATTATATGGGTCTCAAGGATTTTTTTTTTTAACCTTGCAAATAAGTTCTATTGAATAGGGCCTTGTCATGCTGCTGGTTGCTATTGATATCGTTTGTCAACCCACCAGTGAAAAGCAATCCACCCTCCCAATACATGGTATCCTCTCAATAGTGGTGGTTCTGTAATGAATTTTAAAATCAAACATGAGAGGCATTTCTCCAACTTGGCCTTGGAAAGGAAAATTCATCAAGAGAGAACAGGACGGCGAGCTGAGGAAATGAGCTGGAGTCCACAGAGCTGGAGAAATATGGAGCAGACCAGAAAGTTGGTGAAGTGAGTCCAGGCTGAGTGAGACCGAATGCTTTTCCTAGGCCTCATGTGGTGACTGCTTTTGTCTTCTGCGTGAAGAAGGGTTGCAAGACATTTCCGACTGAGATCCATCTGAGCAGTTCCTACTGCATTACTCACTGGGACAATATCCTTTCTCCTCCCCAAGGTGGCCCTGCAGCAGAAGCTGTCACCTCACCCGTTCATTCTCATTGCTTGGCGTGGAACTGTCCCAGCACCAAGGTCCGGCAAGGTAGCTGTGAGAACTGATAGAAAGCAAGGGAGCCCCAGGAATGCACCCCCAAAGCAAAAGGACTCAGGCTGTAAGAACTGTCATGTAAGAGTTATAGCAGTCATATTTTTGGTAATCAAAGCCTAATGTGGATACTGATTTTGAAAAAAGATAACATTTGTTTTCTAAAAACTAGAAGATATATTTTAGAGGGAAGGTTTTCTCTCCAGATGACTTTAGAGCTAAAGGTACTCTGTACGGTACAAACTATATACTGGTATTTCTTTCCATGAACTGATGTAGTAGATGTTTCGAAGTAACTGGCAAATACACAGAATTCACAGAATGTTAAAGGCCAAAGGGTACCACAGGACACCCTGGGTGAATCTCTTCATTCTGTAACTGAGGAAAATGAAATCCAGAGAGGTTAAGTGTTGTGTCCAAGGGCACACAGCTGCTCACAAGATGAGACTTGAATCCAGACTGTCCATAAACTAGCCTGTGTTCTTCCCACTGTACTGTGCTGCATTTATCAGCACCACAGGAAGATACTCATTGCCTCTTGCAGAATGAAGAGACGATTTTTTGCAAGCTTGGAACTAAACTTGTGACTAATTACAATACTGTGCTCCATCACCCTTCAGTCACCAGCTAAAATCCATTGCCCCATGTCCCAGCAGGCCTGAGGCCTTCTGGGTGACCAACTCAAAGAAAGACTATTGTCTCAACTCAGTTCTCTGTGCCTAGGTACCCACAAAATGGAAATCGTTTTACATGGGGAAGAACAAGAGGACAAGATGAGATGAAAAGGAACCATGTTTAAAATGGATAAAAGGAGGTACTTTTTTTCCCCACTACACACAATTGACCTGGGGAACTCACTGCAGCAGGATATTAAGATCAATGGTGAAGATTTGTGTTTTAAAAGATTAGACATTTCACATGCATATCATCAACAGCAAGACGCAATGGGATGAAAGTAAGATGGATGAAAGTTCTCAAGCTTCAGTGCATAAGTTGATCACCAACTGGGTCAGGTAAAAAGAAAAAAATGTTCTATTTGGTCATCTAAGATTTCATAGGAAGGCAGATTTGGGGGTATTCCAGTCATCTCTACCTTGTAACAAACCACTCAAACTAGTGGCGTGAACCACCAGGCATTTTACTCTGCTCAGGGACGCTGTGGATCAGCAGTTTGAAGGGGACACAGCAGGGGTGGCTTGTCTCTGCTTTCTGCTATCTGGAGCCTCAGCTGGGAAGACTTGAATATCTAGGGGTGACTTGAGGCCGGGAACAGGAGTCACGGGGAAGCTTTTTGACTCATCTGTCAGATTCCTGGCCTGCCATGGCCGAAAGGCTTCCTCAGCTGGGACAATCAACTGAGTACCCACATGTCGCAAGAGAACCAGATGGAAGTTGCCTTGTCTTTGTGACCTTTCCACGGAAGCCCCGTTGCATCACTTCCAACATTGTATCAGTCAAAACCATCGCAAGGGGAGTGGACTTAGGACCTTCTCTCCCCCATGGCAAATGTCAAGGTTGTGTTGCAGAACATGTGACATGAGTGAAGATTTTGCAGCCATTTTTGGAAAATACAATCTCCTAGGGAAGGGATGGGAACGTGAGATTGCATGAACGCACCATCTAGTGGGAAAAAAACCCTGATATATAAACAGCTCAAATAACAATAAAATACATTTCAAGGTAGTTATTTCCCCCTTTTAAATGTTTCCATAAGAATTCTTTTCTCCCCTTTGGTAAGTCATCACACTTACACTTTTTCATTTATTTTCTGCCTTCCCCCTGGATGGGAATCTCCATGTATCTAGTTCCCTGTGCCTAAAATACTACTCAATAAATATTTGTTGAGCGGATGAGTAAAATGCTGTGAGAGAGGAGTGGCAAAAGGGCTGGGGGAGCACAGGCAGTAGCAAATAACTCAGCTTGACAGAAGTGACATCTAACTGGGTCTTGAATGGTTTTGAAGGATAACTAACAATTTTTCTGGTGAAAAAGGGGGAGTGCGTTTTGTCCTTAAATCTCCTCCAGGGACTTCCATTAGCTAAGTTCAAGTGAGCATATCCTCATCCTAAGCGTCCTGACTGCAGGGAGTAGTTATGATGTTCCTGGTTGCAAGTGACAAAAAGCACTGACTCACGGACTCAGAAATCAGCAATGTACGGTACCACATAATGAGAAGTCTGGAGACAGGCAGAGTGGGCAGCCTTGATGTCACCCTTCCTCAGTGTCAGTTTAGTCCTTTATGGTTACAAGATGGCATGTAGTAGGCATGACATGTGGACAAAACAATACCTAACAGGGAAGAACACTGTTTTTCCTTTTAAGTAAAATCTTTCCCATAAGCCCCAGCCCCACTAACCTCACATTGGCCCACTCCCTTACCGGCCAGAACTGTGCCCCATGCACACATGCAACCTATATGCTGTTAAGAAGGGCAGCAACACGATCTTGGGGAGCAATCATGTGTTACTTCCTGGGAGATGGGAACTCCTGCCTCTCTTGAAGCACATGGCTGTGCAGAAAATGGTAGATTTCCAAACAAACAAAAAAAAAACTTGGGTTCTGATAGGAAGAAAAAAGGGGAGATGATTCATGGGTGGGTATTCATAACATTAAGCTTGGAGAAGGTTAAGGTTCTGTTTTCTTTGTGGATGAGTATCACCTAGCACTTTTGTCTGTTCCTTTTTGTGTTTTTTGCTCATTTCCTTTCTCTATTTGCATTAGCAGATTTATTAGTTAAATAAGTTCAGTACTGTATCAGTGAAAAAATATGATGTGTTGAGTGTATGTTTAAATCTAGTTCATTTTTTAAAAATATATTGATTAAACACAGAGTATACTTTCAGGTAAAATCTTGATTCAATGCTCCTGTTACTCCCTGATAGCCTACTCATGCCCAGCTGCCCATCACTTGTACTGTGCTCTTTCATGGCATTATGTCTTGTACTTGTGCTGATTCCTCTGTCTGGGAAGTCCTCTTTTTTGTTTCCCACATGTAGTGGATACAGAGGATTGCTTCTCCAGGCTTCAATTCAACCCTTCTAGTAATCTAGTTGGAGAGATTGGAAACTTCAAAAGTACATTTCAGACTCCCTTGCAGCTATGGCCTGGATCTGAAATACATTCAGTCAATCAGGTACACTCCTGTAAGATTTGGCAGGCAGATGCAAGGAGAGGTATCATTCTGCTGCTATTGCTGCTGGCAAGCCAGGTTTGAGGAATAACGTTAAATAGGCATTTAATGCTGTTGGACTCAGTGTCTAGTTACTAGTCTCATAGGTGTGAAGAGCAGTTGCAGCAACAGCATCATCCGGCTTCTGAAACAGAGCTCTGGTAGTGAGCCCTTGAACTTAATACTCCACAGGAAGCTCCCTGTCTTCTGCCTCTCCAGCACTTTCAACAATTTTGTAAGCCCCTGCTTGATTCTCGGTATTAAATCTTTCTCTGCTTGAAGTACCGAGAGTGGTTTCTGTTTCCTGTACTAAAACCTGGCTGATAGATCACCTAACTCGTATTGAGCCTTCTAAGCACAGCCTGGGTCTTCCCTGAGTCCACAGGTTGGGCTAGGTGTCTCCTCTGCACTCCCACCATGCCCTGCCCAGTAAGTCCATGCCTTATCATGTTTGTACCCCAGCACCAGTGGTTGGCTCACACCATGTACAGCATCAATATTTACTGAACTGAAACTTCCTCTGCTAAGAAACAAGGAAGGTTCTGAAATCTAGTCTAAGGAAGGTCCTACCTCATGCCTGGTCTGCAAAGCCCAAAGAACAATTTGGATCTAAACTTTTACTGGATTCTACATGAATCCAGAGCTCTCAGCTCTTCCACACTTTAGCTCCCCCAAACACTACACTTGAAGATTCCACCTGGTCCTCAGGAAAGGGATGCTAAGAAGCAAGGGAAGTTATTTATCTCCAGATTTACTACCCGGACCCTCTACTGCTGGGATTACAATGAGGCCTGCAATCAATGACAACATAGGCTTTGGAGTCAGGAAAACCTAAGTTGGAAGGTGTGTAACCTTGGGTAACAGGTTATTTAACTCATCTGAACCTTGGGGTAAAAGAGATTATACATACAATGGTTAGCACAATATGGGCACACTGGAAATGCTCCATACGCATTGGTTGCTGTGATTATGGCCATCACTGCCGTTAACTGTACCATCACTATACCACAGGTCTGTTGCTGCATAATTTTTCCTTCTGCCCAGACTCCCATGCAATTAGACTAGAGTGCACTTTTCCAATACCTTCTCCTAAGATATTCCATATTGTCTACTGATGTGATTAGCCTTTTTGCAGAAGGCCCAGCCAGGCCCAAGTTTGGGGCTGTACTGTGGAAATAACAAAGCCATCTGTGTCAGCGCTTCTCAGTACTCTCTGAAAATCAGAATCACCTGGAGAGTTACAAACAAAACGGCACCAAAAACAAACTAACAAATAAAACCAAAAAACAATGGCTGGAGCCCAAAACTACAGATTCTGATTTAATAGGTCCCAAGCATCAGTCTTCCTTAAAGTTCCCCAGGTGACTGTAATGTGCAGCTGAGAGCCTCTGCTCAATGTGGGAAAGATTAGTACCTCCATTACCTCTGGGGGGAAAGAAAAAAGCCTCTACTTTCTATAATCTCCACTACAGTGGGGGAGGGGAGAAGACTAAGGATCATAGTTGAATTATTCCATTCTCGTTATGAACCTGGGCAAATGACTCATGGTGTTAATCCTCTGGTTAGTGTCTTGGTTTTTTGTCTAGAGGTGTCTGATTTGATGAGGACTAACCAGAAATGCTCTAGGACATGCAAGGAGCTCGTCTGAAAATACCTGTGAGGCATGCACGTTGGCTCTCGGGCATCTATCCCGTGCCAGCCCTGTGTACGCTATCAGCTGGCTGCGGATGTCAGGTGTAGGCACTTTGATCAAGGACAAGTGAAATGATCCCTGCTTTGGCATCAAATTTAGCTGGTATCTAAATGCTAGAGATAGCTAGTGACAGCTGGGAGTGTGCTCAGACACAAAGTACATCTAAAAAATGTAACTACTTTTTTCATTATTAAAGTAATATACAAGAGGAAACAGACAAGATTGGGAATACAGAAAGATAGAATAACCATAGTGGAAATTAATAATAATAATAGTAGTAGTAATAATAATAATAATAATACCTATATAGACTCACCAGGTGCTAGACATGTCTCTGAGCCCTTTAACATACAAATTCACTTGCTTCTCACAACTCTATGAGGTAAATAACTATTTGTAACTCTACAATGCACACGAGGAAAGAGGACCTGGAGCTATTAGGTGACTTGTCCAACCTGGCACAGTTAGCAAAGGCCGAGCCAAGGTTTGGACTCATTCTGCATTTAATAGGGTATGGTCAATTTCACGTATAGCTCATAAGATAAGCTGTATTCAAGGATTCAATGCCAGCTGCTAAAATTTAAAACATTAATCTCAGTTGGTCATTCATTCACCCATTCATTACACAATTTTATTGAAGGCATCTAACCAAGACCGTTCCAGGCTTGATTATCAGGATACTGAAGAGTATACAAAGACTACTGTCTCACCTTGACCGGTGTGGCTCAGTCAGGGCACATATGGCATCGATGTCTCTCTCCATCTCTCCCTCCTCTTCTCTCTCTAGAATCAGTTTTCCTTAGGTGAGGATTAGGAAGGAAGGAAGGAAGGAAGGAAGGAAGGAAGGAAGGAAGGAAGGAAGGAAGGAAGGAAGGAAGGAAGGAAGGGAGGGAGGGAGGGAGGAAGGAAAGATTATCTACTCATTCCTATATCACTGAACTCTCAAGTGTCTCAACACAATAGCACATGTACAATCAACACAAGTCTAGCCAGATTAAAAATGCAGTGACTATTCCCTGATGACAGACTCCAAAAGCAGCATTTCAAATGTCACACACTTCGTAGATGGGATGGTTAGTTAGCATCATGGTCTGTATTTTCATCAATTAATAAACACACCATTGACAATAACTTAAGTTGAATTTCATGACTTTGGCTTTGTAGAGGCATGTTTAATATAGCAGTAGTGTCTTCAACTCAGAACTTGGTGTTTATTAAATGGATGGATGGATGGATGGATGGATGGATGGATGGATGGGAGGCTGAGTAAATTAACAGACTGGGATGTTTGGCAATATTCCAGGTGCTTAAAAATGCATCTTAAAAATAATTTAGCCCTGGCCAGGTGGCTCATTTGGTTGGAGTGTTGTCCCATACACCAAAAGGTTGTGGATTTGATTCCCAGTCAGGGCACATACATAGGTTGTGGGTTGGATTCCCAGTTGGAGCACATACATAAGCCAACTGATGGATGTTTCTCTCTCACCTAGATGTTTCTTTCTTTCTCTCTCTTCTCTTCTCTTCTCTTCTCTTTCTTTCTCTCTCTCCCCACCCCCTTCCTCTCTAAAATCAATAAACATCTCCTAGGGTGAGGATTAAAAAATCATAATTTAGTGTTTCTAGTTTGTTGAGTAAAAAATTATGACTCAGGAGAAAATTATGATTTCTATCCTTTCCAATGACTAAATAAGTTACTTCAAGCAAGTCATTATGGTGCCAGTTTTATCTGATTGTTGTGAAGATTAAATGAACTAACATAAACGAATTATTTAGCATCCTGACTAATACTTATATGTTAAACAGTCATCATATTTTAAATTGCTTTTAAGTTGAAACAATGTATGTTTTTTAAAAAGCAAAAATTCAAATGATACAAAAAACTCTGCAATGCAAAATAAGTCTTTTTTGGGCAAAGTCCCTGCTGTTATTACTACTATTATCAGAGATCTCCAAGCAAAGGAAACCTTTCGCTATTGATTGAACAGAGAGGGGTTTACAAACCAGTAGATAACATTGTTTGAGTTAGAACCACATGAAATAACACAAGTATTCTGGCTAAATTCCAGGAGTCGTGATTAACATTCTCCAACTTCAAATAATTTTTATTATTAGCCAACACTTGTCTATCCCCAATAATACACACGTTGCATTAAGGGCACAGAATGAGACAGCCCTCCCCTGGCATGTTCGCAGTCTACACATACTTTCCACTGAGGGTTTTCCTTCCTTTTTGACTGCTATTCCCTGGCTTTTCAACTCCCACAACTTTCAGCCCTGGGAAGTTTGCCCACCCAGAGTGCCAAGTATTTCCAAAATATAAAAGAGATAAATATGAACACCTGTAGAGTTCCAAGGAATGAAAGATGTAATGTACATGTAAAACATATATATTAATAGTTTTGATGTTTGTGAAGCTATTGACATTTATTCCTTTTAAACTCTGAGGCTGCGATTAATACACATATTCTCTATTATTTCCCAGAGCCTTGTTGAGGGAGAGGGTTATGCTTCCATTTAGTTTTTCAATCTGTACAAAATGGAATCCAGGACACAAGCACAATAACCGCGGCCTATCTCACCCCTTTAGTCCAGTCCTGAGTCCTTCAAGTTCCCTGGCCCTCCAGTCTTTTTTCACCTCCTTCCCAGAAGGAAGAGGTGGCGGAGTGGGAAACAATTCAGACGCTCTTTGTAAGCGTGTGAATGAATTTCAAGTATGCTAAACACCTCAGTCTTCCAACCTAATTAGAACGCGTAGAAAAAGAGGCATTTTTAGGACATTTAAAACTTGCAGCATAAAAACCCATTTGGAGAGCGCCACTGTGTGTCCCCGCATGCGGGGCGCCCAGCAGGTCCTCCCGCGGGCGGCGGCCGCTCTGTGCGCCTCCCGCACCCCCCCACCTCGCCCCCCCCCCCGCCGCCAGCCTTCGGCAGCTAGCGGGTGCGCAGCTAAGCAGCCCGCAGTCCCCAGGGGGCCCAGCGCCCTGCCCATTACAGAGCCCGGAGCCAGCATTGCTTCTCTCTGCGGGGAACTGCCTGGGATTTTAAAGGATTAACATCTCTCGAGTCTTGCAAAGACAGAAAAAATCATTCTTGTCACAAGCCTAAGATTTTGTTACAAAACGCAAAAGTAAAGGTTGAAGCCTTGAAGATACCTATTGTACATAGAGGGAATGGTTTAAATTGTGCATACCACGGCCCAACTACTTGGGTTCCAATCCTGGGTTTGCCACCTGAGCGCCTACTGTGTGCCAAGCCCTTGGAATACCGCAAGGAACAAGATGGCCTAGCTTGCGCTTTTCTCGGGGGAAACTATGCTTAGCTCGAATACCTTGGTTAAGTTTCTAAATCTGTTTCTTCACCTGTAAGGTGTACTTGCCTCATAGAATTGTTGCAAGGATCTGAGATTTGAATTAAGATGTAAAGGATTAACGCACTGTCCGGCACACAGTGAGGCTCAGTGGGCATTCGCTCTTCTCTCAACGTGAGCTCACCTGGTTTGAGGACTGTCCGGAGTGGGGACAGGTGCCACGGTAAAGAATGATTCTTGGAGCGGTTCTTTTAAACAAGCACAGGTTTCTGTAAGAACGCTTAGCTGCAGAGAGGAGACCTGGGAGGGAGCCCTGGGGGCAAAGGTTCACAAGCTAGAACATTACAGGAAAGCGAGCCCCGCACCCGTGGGCGCCAGCAGAGAACTTAGGACTTCTAGCAAGGGTTTCCCGCCCCGGGTCTCAAGAAGGCGTGATTAGCATTCGCCCCGCCCCTGTCGCGTCCCGGCCGGCGATTGGGCTGCGTGGCTCGGCTGCCCGCTCAGGGCGGGGCCCGAGGGCGCCCAGAAGAGAGGCCAAGCTCGCGGGGCAGTGGGCGGGGACGCGCGGAGAGCGTGGCGGAGCAGCCCACCAACCGAGCCCAAGCTTGAGGGGGCGGGGCTGGGGCGGGGCCTCCCGGCGGGCATTAGAAGCAGGTGACCAGGCGGAGCGGGAGAGGCTAGTCAGCCTGCGGCCGTGACTCCTCCGCCGGCGTCGCCGCCTCCGCCGCCGCGGCTCGCTGTTCAGTGCCAGCCCGAGGTGGGAGAAAGGGTGCGAGTGCGCGGGGGAGGAGCCGAGCCGGGCGCGTCCCAGGAGCGCCGCCACCGCCCCCAGGAGTCGGCTGGAGCAAGGAGCCCCCTGCAGGGGAGGAGGCGAGCGGCGGGCGGGACGCGGCGGCGGGCGCGCACCGAGCAGTCCCGGCAGGGCCAGCGCAGGCGGCTCGCGGTGCTGTGAGGCGGCGGAGTGCCCCAGCCGCCACACACCGCCTTCCTCTCGCCTAGGTGCTGCAGGGGCTTTCGCTCTTCGTGCGGCTTCGGGACCCTGGTGGAACGCACGGCCTGCCCCTGCCCTGCCCCACCCGGATCATGCGGGGGGCCCCGGAGGAGGAGAGGGCGAGTGACCGGCCTGCGGCGATCGCGTTCAGGGGGCTACCCCCTCTCTGAGACGCCCCCACCTGCTGCTGCCATGTGCCGCCTCCTCGGATACCTAGCCTATCACCAAACTTTCCAAGTGCCAGCTTGGCTCTGAGTCGCGTTTTTGAGCGGAGTGTCCCAGGGACGGGAAGACCCAGGCTGGCTGCGGAATATCAGCTTCTCTCCGGATCCGCGAAGGTGAGAGCCCGCGCCTTCCTATTTTCCCCGTTCTCCCTGGCCTTCTGCCCTTTACTAGAGGGAGGCTGATCGCTCTGACCCTGGGGTCCAGCCTGGAGGGCCCGGTGGAAAGGGAGGTGAGGTGGGACGGGGAGTCAGCAGTCCGATTTCAGGAGGTGGAGGGGAGAGAAGGGAGAGTTGAATCTAGAGATTTGGCGACTGCTTGCAGGGACTTAGCCGTTGACTCCCCTCTAATTGGGAGTGGTTGCAATTTTTCTTCTTTTTTTAAAGAGTACTTTCCTTGGAATCGGAGCCCTAACTGCCCCTCCCCAATCCTATCCGGCGAAGAACTAAGCGCGGAGAGAGGCAGCGCCTTCCCCAAACAGTTTATCTTGGGGCGGATTTCTTGAAGAGAAAAAGAACCAACAGGTTGCCAGCCCCGGCGCCACAAACAAGTCGGTGGAGAGGGAAGCTCTGGCCCCGGTTTCCCCTGCCTGCTTTGGCCCCGCGCGGGCTGTGTGAGGCAAGGGGAGGGAGGGGGCTATGGCTCGGCCTGACCCGTGTGCGCCGCCCTCGCTGCTGCTGCTGCTCCTGGCCCAGCTTGCAGGCCGGGCAGTGGCCGCCTCCAAGGCCCCTGTGTGCCAGGAAATCACGGTACCCATGTGCCGCGGCATAGGCTACAACCTGACGCACATGCCCAACCAGTTCAACCACGACACGCAGGACGAGGCGGGCCTGGAGGTGCACCAGTTCTGGCCGCTGGTAGAGATCCACTGCTCTCCGGACCTGCTCTTCTTCCTGTGCTCCATGTACACGCCCATCTGCCTGCCGGACTATCACAAGCCCCTGCCACCCTGCCGCTCTGTGTGCGAGCGCGCCAAAGCCGGCTGTTCGCCGCTCATGCGCCAGTACGGCTTCGCCTGGCCGGAGCGCATGAGCTGCGACCGCCTACCGGTGCTGGGGCGCGACGCCGAGGTCCTGTGCATGGATTACAACCGCAGCGAGGCCACCACGGTGCCCCCTAGGCTCTTCCCGGCCAAGCCCACCCACCCAGGCCCGCCAGGGGGCCCATCCTCTGGAGGCGAGTGCACCGCTGGGGGCCAATCGGTTTGCAAGTGCCGTGAGCCCTTCGTGCCAATCTTGAAGGAGTCGCACCCGCTCTACAACAAGGTGAGGACAGGCCAGGTGCCCAACTGCGCGGTTCCCTGCTACCAGCCCTCCTTCAGCCCCGACGAGCGCACGTTCGCCACCTTCTGGATCGGCCTGTGGTCTGTGCTGTGCTTCATCTCTACCTCCACCACGGTGGCCACCTTCCTGATAGACATGGAACGCTTCCGCTACCCTGAACGTCCCATCATCTTCCTGTCAGCTTGCTACTTGTGCGTGTCTTTGGGCTTCCTGGTGCGCCTGGTCGTGGGCCATGCCAGTGTTGCCTGCAGCCGTGAGCACAGCCACATTCACTACGAGACGACAGGCCCTGCACTGTGCACTGTGGTCTTCCTGTTGGTCTACTTCTTCGGCATGGCCAGCTCCATCTGGTGGGTCATCCTGTCGCTCACCTGGTTCTTGGCGGCTGGCATGAAGTGGGGCAATGAGGCCATTGCTGGCTATGCGCAGTACTTCCACCTGGCGGCATGGCTGATCCCCAGCGTCAAGTCCATCACCGCGCTGGCGCTGAGTTCCGTGGATGGGGATCCAGTGGCTGGCATCTGCTACGTGGGCAACCAGAACCTGAACTCGCTGCGTGGCTTCGTGCTGGGCCCTCTGGTGCTCTACTTGCTGGTGGGCACACTCTTCCTCCTGGCAGGCTTCGTGTCACTCTTCCGCATCCGTAGTGTCATCAAGCAGGGCGGCACCAAGACAGACAAGCTGGAGAAGCTCATGATCCGAA
Organism: Macrotus californicus; assembly: GCA_007922815.1. Lineage (NCBI taxonomy): Eukaryota > Metazoa > Chordata > Mammalia > Chiroptera > Phyllostomidae > Macrotus > Macrotus californicus. The sequence goes on along the minus strand of VMDR010006504.1, from coordinate 28,169 downwards.
TTGGCATCTTCACGCTGCTTTATACAGTGCCCGCCAGCATTGTGGTGGCCTGCTACCTGTATGAACAGCACTATCGCGAGAGTTGGGAGGCCGCGCTCACCTGCGCGTGCCCAGGCCAGGACGCCGGTCAGCCACGAGCCAAGCCAGAGTACTGGGTGCTCATGCTCAAATACTTCATGTGCCTCGTGGTGGGCATCACGTCTGGTGTCTGGATTTGGTCCAGCAAGACTGTGGAGTCGTGGCGGCGATTCACCAGTCGCTGCTGCTGCCGCCGGCGACGGGGCCACAAGAGTGGCGGCACCACGGCTGCCCGGGACTATGCCGAGGCAAGCGCAGCGCTCACAGGCAGGACCGGGCCATCGGGCCCCGCAGCAGCCGCCTACCACAAGCAGGTGTCCCTGTCGCATGTATAGGAGGCCTCAGCCCTGGAGTGAGGGAGGGGGGTTGTTTTGTTTGGTAGCTTTGCCAAGGTCACTTCCGTTTACTTTCCTGGTGCTGATGCCCCCTCCTGGGGCAAGTTGGAGAGGGGAAAGGGCCCTTTCAAGGGTGTAGCTGTCCCAGGACTTCTCAAAGGGGCTCAGCTCAAGTGTATTCTATTTGCGTTTCTTACTGCGTTCTTTAAGGGAATCCTGTTTCTAATTTATATGTATGTTTCTTAATTTTTTAACTTTGTTGCATTTTTGGCAACAAAATTTACCTTTGCTTTGGAGGCTTTACAATCCTAAGGTTGGCGTTATAATGAAGTTCTGCTTGGTTCAGGTTTCTTTGAATTGTGTGCTCTGAATTAGAAAAATATATTTCCTATATTGTCTTTTAAAAAAATGTGAACAGTGAAAGTTTGGGTTATTGCGACTGAGAAGTTGACCGGTAGCCTTTTTCCGCGTGTTTCTCCTTCCACGGCTTAAAGAGTCCAAGATCTTTTAAGGTGAGCTGCTTGTCCCTGCTTATGAAACTCCAGGTCATACCAAGGACAGCATAATGTGGTTAGGGCCTCCCCAAAGTGACAAGGTTAGGGAGTGTTTAGCTATTTTGAGTCCAAGTTATTAACTTTTGTTTAGTGAGCTTCCCTTTCTTTTCTGTAGCACTTGTAATCATCTCATTCTTAACAGTGCCAGCGTTTTGAGTAAGTTAGAGGTAGCAGTGTAGTGCCAGGTATAAATATGTGGAGTAGTGGAGACCTAAGGGATGGAAATTGGTTGAGCTTGAATTCTAGATTGATAAGATGTCAGCTCTGTGCCAGAGGAGTGGGTGGTTCTTAATAGGCTTCAGTAATCCCAAGTTTTTTACAAAATTACCTGTGTGGTCATTTTTGGTAAAAGTAAACCCACTCCCTTCTTCTGGAACTACTTAGTGATAATCACTAAAGGGGACTGCTTTGTAGATTTTAAGGACTGAAATGGGTGTACCTCCATTAATTAAGTAAATTTCCAACGTTTACCTGCTCCACCATCGTCCCACCTCCTTTATCATGTTAAACAGTCTTTTTGCTTTTCTTATTCCTCCTCTCCTGGAGAGCTGTGATTAGAAACCACACCCACCCTTGAATGAGGTGCTTGAACTGGGGGAGGGAAGCTGGCTACCTGTGAACAAACATTGGCAGCAATGAGAGAAAATGAGTGTCCCTGGACTTTGGACTAGTGTGTAGCCAGGTATTTATTCCAAAAGCAGCAAGACATTGCTCTCTGCATCTCTGAAAACAAATGGGACCCATAATACACTTGCATTAGTTTTTAAAATGTTCTCCCACCCCCACCTCAGTATATTTTTCTCCCTTTTTTTCCTGAGAAAGCCTATGTATTGATGCGTGCGCACACACACGTTTCTTTACTATTAGAAACTCCTGTTTGCCTTCCTAATCTGTTTAACCATTCATTCATGAAGAGTGTGAGGCCAGGACTGAGGAAGGGGGTGGCAGTGCATTGGCCAGCAAGAAGAGACCAATGACTATGGCTGAGTGGAGACTAAATTTAGGAAGCTAAAATGGCAAAAGCAATTAAAATTTGAGAATGCCTCTCTAGGGAAACAAGTCTAGGGAATTTGTGCTTCATTTATACCAAAGCTGGTAAAGTAAAATTTAAGCCCAGTTTAACTTTTACTTCATGTATATTAAGTACACAAATGAGTACCTAGTTCCCATAGTGAATTTAAATACTTTACAGGGTGAGAGGGGGGAGCCTGGCGTTATGGTTTTAAGGAGTCTCAAAAGCTGTTCAGTGATAAAAATGTACTGCTCTTACACACTCATCCTCTGAATCAATTGAAATTTCAGTGGATTTGACAAAACCTAGTACACACAGCACAGAAAACTTCTTGCACATCTTATTTCTCTATTTACTGAGAAGCCTCTTTAAACCTCAAAGTAGTTCCCCTGAGGGCCACTCCCTCTCCTGTTTTTCAAATGGAGACCTTTTCTGCTCACCTTGACCTCTTCCCTCATTGAGTGTATCTTCCCAGAAAGTACACACTGGTTTCCGCTACCTTCAGTTGTTGTGCCCACTCTGGATTGTCCCCACACCGTCGTCTCCTTTGTGCAGGAATCTGGAAATGGTGCGTAGTGTGTCTAAAAGTTGTGGGATGAGTGGATGAAAATAACTCTTCATTTAAAAAACTTTCTGTTTTCATTTTGGCCACATGCCAAACCTGAAAAGAACAACCAATTTACGTAACAAAATAAGACAGTTAACACAAAGGGTACCAGGCCAAGGAGAGGCTGAGAGCTGCCTCTTTGTTCAGTCTCTGTCTTCACCCTCCGTTCCCTCCAGGATGAAGCCCACCTGCTTTCCTAAAGCCTCATTAATAGCCACCACCCCACCCCCCACCCAGGGGAGGAAACCCACAGCTATTGCTGGTCACCCCCCATTTCTATCCGACACACTACTCCCCTCCCCCAGATGTGCATGTTTTTGTTAGACAGTCCATACTCATGAAAACAGTTATGGAGGGAGAGGCTGTGGGGTGGTTTAGCAATGTCTTCACAGCCAGCTTTATGAAGTTGGACAGGATTCGGGGCTCCGTTTGGCCGCCCGTGTGCAGCTTCGGGGCTGCCCCTCCCGCAGTTCAATTTTAAGTAATGCCTTACTTTATAGATTAGGGGTGAAGATTTTAGAGGGTTGTCTAAAGGAACTAATGAGACCTCTCCGTGCATCAGTTGACATGACCTTAGGACGTGCTTTTAATTTATATTATTTCCCTCCTCACATTCTGAAGTTGTCTAAATTGGCTGAAAATCGTTTTTCTTGGTGCCTTATTGGTTTACCCTTGGAAACCTTTGTCATATTTTCACCTGGCCACTTCCAGGGACGGGCCTGGGTGTGTGTTGTGTGTGATGGTGCGCATGTACAAGCTTGAATAATGTGCCGACAGCACTGTTTCTAAGTTGGTCTTCATTAGGCTGTTTCCTCCTGGGCCGGGGCTGCACTAATCCTGACACCGGCTGCCAGGAGAAAACCTCATGGATCCCACACCGAACCTTAATAACAGCATCCGTGACCTGCACTGTCAAGTACAGAATGGGACCCCCAGAGCTAGGAAATGTAGTTGTATATTTTAATGAACTGCTACCCCTGCTAAAGAGGCTTCTTTCACTTTTGTGCTCTACAGAAAGACCAAGGGGGGTAGAAGGGACAAAGCTTTGAATAACTGCTTTCTAACACCGAATGTGGCAAACAGGACAGAGCACATCACAAATCTAGGCAGGTGGAAGGTACAGTGGCTGAGATTTGCCTGCTCCCTCTGCATGCCCTTTCTTGCCTCCAAAGACCAGTCAAGTGATCTTGGGGGGAAAAAAATGCGCCTGAGTTGCGGAGGGTGGTTCTGAAAGAAAAAGCTACCAAGACATTAAAGCAGGGTGAGGGGTGGGCAGGTTGTCAGTCACTAAGTAACCTGATTCAGAACTCGCAAAGCTTAGCCGGTTGGTGACAATTACAGGATTGATTTCAGCCAGGATAATGTCTGTGGCACATCATTTTATGACAATATTGCTTCGTGTTGTTACAAACTGTCTGTATAGTATGTATGTGATGTGGGTTTGTATATACATAATATATATTATATATATGAGAGATTTAGTGACTTTTGATACGGGTTTGGTGCAGGTGAATTTATTACTGAGCCAAATGAGGCACATACCAAGTCAGTAGTTCGAGTCCAGGGCATTTAATACTTTTTATGATTTCCATATATGTATAGTGCCTATCCCATGCAGTGTCTTCATGAAGGTATCCCCAGAACTCATGAATCGGAGCCAGCAATATTTTATTTGTAGACAATCAGCTTGAATCTATAAATTATTACTGGCGGATGATTATAATTCTGAATCCGTAACACTAACAAATGGAAACCCAGAGCATCTTGAGAAGTTTTTGTTTTGTTCCTGGAAGTCAGTAGAACAGCTGTGTACGTGGTTATGTTAGTCTCATGATAATTTGCTGACCTTATTATTTCAGAAAAATTTTGTATGTATTATATTTGTGGGAAGGTAAAATAATGCTTTGAGATTTTTATCAAATATGGAGAGTAGTTATTTATGAAAAAACAAAGAAATGTCTATTTTTGTTTCTTTGTTCCCAACTAATGTAGATAAATTTTAAAGTACATTAAAGCAATGGCAAAGAAAATAAAATGTGTCCTGACTGGTGTGGCTCAGTTGGCTAGTTGTCGTCCTGCAAAAGCAGAGGGTCGCCGGTTCAATTCCTGGTCGGGGCACATGCCTGGGTTGCAGGCCTGGGCTCCAGTTTGGGCGCATGTGAGAGGCTACCAGTCGATGTTTCTCTCCCTCTTTCTCCATCCCTTCCCCTCTCTCTAAAAATAAATAAATAAAATCTTTAAAAAACAAAGAAGAGAAAAGAAGATGCTGTACAAGTCTTTTTCTCTGTGCCTTTATGGAGACACACTGCTTTCTAAGAGTATCTGAGGAGATATGTGGATTCTAATGTCATAATCCTATTTCTCAGGTGTACTTAAAATGTAAATGGTAATGTTTTTATTAGTAAGACAATCAAGCAAATTCCAATCACCAGAAACAGAACTAATGAAAACTAGTTTCACTTGAGTATACTTCACAGATTCCTCCTGCTGATCCTGTCATTGTTTCGTGATGTACTTGAAGAGTGAAGAACACATATAAAAACAGAGACTCGGCCTGATATCGCGTTCTGTTCTATCACCCCCATCTGTGCTCCACGCCAGCGATTTTCAACCTTTCCCATCTCATGGCACACATAAACTCTAATACCTAAAATTCTTCTCCACCATTTAAGGGCTACCGTGATCCTGGACGTATTATTTAACCTCTTAGTACTTCAGTTTTGTCATCTGTGAAAGGGGGATAATAATACTACTCAGATCTTAGGGTTCAGAGGATCTAAAGGATTAAACCAGGTTAAGGCAACACTAAGGTAAAGCAAGGTTTATGCAGCTGTTCAGGCATAAAATGGAAAGAGAATTAAAACACTAGGTTTTCAAATTTGAGTCTGTGTAAGCATCACTAGGGGCTGTTAAAGATGTAGATGCCTAGACTTCAGCTCTAGGAATTGAGGTTTGGTAGGTCGGGGGCCCAGGAAACTGCTGCTTGCTGTTTTTTTCTTTTAGGTTTACAAAAGTGTTGCAAAGATAATTCAGAGAGGTCCTGTATACCCCTTCCTTACCCATTCTTCTCTGACATTAACATATAATACATTTGTCAAAACTAACAAGTCAGCATTGGTTCATTACTATGAACTCCAGACTTCATTTGGACTTCACCAGATTTTCCACTTACCATTCTTTTCCTGTCTCAGGATCCTATCCAGGATTCCACAGAAACTGCTTTTCATAGGCACTTCCACTTGATGAGAGGTGGTCTGGGGACATCTTGAGAATCACTAAGACATGTAAATGACAGCAAAGTCAAGCTGCCCCCATCCCCATAATGGGGAGATGAATGCAGTTTTGAAGCAGAAGGGGATACGTTGGTGGGGGAGGTGGAAATAGGAGGTTGATTTTGGAACTGGAACGGCATCCCCTCTGTCAGATGAAAGGGGCTACCTTAAGGAGCGAGACATGTTTTCCTAATGCCAGATGAAATGAGTTTCGGAGTGTGGAATGTGGGGGTGCTGCCTAGACTGGGGAGATACATCTAGGGTTGTGGGCAGGGCAGGGGAGGCAGGGAGGCAGCAAGTGCAGTAAATTGGGACCAGCTGCTTTGGGGAACACAGGACGACTCAAATAGGGGATTAAAGGAGTTTTGAAGCTCTGCCTTTGGAAGACGCAGTCAGTGAGGAGGTGAAGGGGCCACCATTTGGGAGGCTAAAAGTAAGGGTTAGTGGAATTGAGAAGAGTAAGATGAAATAATAAAGTTTCAAGAAAATGCTGGCAGAATCCTTTGAGGTCTTGAAGTAACTACTACTGATAACTTCTGATGCTATCACTGAATTTCTCTAATCATTCAAATTACTTAGCTCCCTTCATAGCAGTTATAATAATCACCTAACTTCATGTTTTAGATTGTTAGCCTTTTTTTGACTCTGGATTCTGCTTAATTTCTAAACTATTTCATTTTCCTACTTCTTTCTGCACCCTAGAGATCCTAAACCACAGACTGGTATTCTAGTGTTTATTTCATATTACATGGTCTCTTGTCTGGCAAACCCATCTAGAATAGTTGAGTGGAAATTGCCTCAGAAACCAGACAGCTTGCGCTGTGCTCTAGGGGAACAGGCCTTGCTGCCGGGCTCCGAGACCTTTTGTGTTCTTTGCTGGCACCGTGGCAGGCGGACAGGTCGGTAAGTGGCTAAGTTAAGACTTTAGGTAATCCAACCCTTCACTTGTTGATAGAGGCTGGGTATAACCTGCAGATTCTGCACTGAAACTAACACTTACCTGGGAGATTTCTCTGCCAGCTGTCAAGTGCTTTTCCAAGTAGCCCTGTACTCAAGAATGCAGCTTCTGGGTGAGGGAACAGTCTAGTCATTTTAGATGTGGTTAGGGAGAAAGCCTGGGTGATGAAAGATTTTAGCTAACCTACATGCCATAGCTAAACATTTCCAAAAGCACTGCATAACCTGAATACAGAGTGAATTCTTTTCTGGTAAATACTGGCTTCAGCACTTTTTAAAAAAAATCAGGGAACAGTGTATTTATAGACATAGGGAAACTAAACCAAGAAATGAACCATGAGCTGTTAGAAGGCCAGGACTGGATTTCAATAATGTGTGGGCGTACAGGGCATAGTAAGAATAAATGTGAAAGGAAGGGCCGTGTGGAATCTGATACAGCATGGAAGACATTTCTCTTTAACCAGGAACACTGGTCCCCAAGTTGTTGTTTTAAGATGAACCATATGAAATTGTTGATAGGCAGTGATTTTTGACATACAAAAATGGCAATTTGTTCAAACATATTTCAGACCTTTGTCTTGTACTAAAGACTTAAAAATTCAGTTCACAATACACTAGAGTTAAAATTTCATTGAGGGCAGTATTCCAATAGGAAAAAAACTAAGAATGAAAATAAATTTGAGTCAAGGTAGTCAGATTCTCTTTCATAGTCTTGTTACTTTAAGGAACAAACCCTTCCCCGGTATAAAACCCTGAGAAAACTCAGTCACCACCCTACTAGTAACTAGCTTCCACGTCCCATAACTTGTCAGAGAACCGATGTTTATATTCTTAACCCAAGTTGACTAAATTCCCACTTATCAAAATGGCCATATCACCTTCTAGAATTAAAGCCACAGAGGAAATTCCAATTTTTAGTGATTCTAGTTATTTCACCAACTTGTTCCTGAAACAGTTGTGTCCAGTGTGCCTTCTCCAAACTTACCTTTGACCACTGACATGTGTCTGCATTTCTCCCTAGCAGCTAGCGTATTGCTACAAGATGCAAACTATGGTAGTGATGTCACACACAAAAACACACATTCGCCCTTCTAAACTAAATAAGACCATTAACCACTAATTTATCAAGAACAAGTGATAAGATCTGACCTTAAGTAGTGAAATAAGGTGCATGACAACAAGGCAAAACTATCGGGAGTTAAGGAATATTGCTCAAGCTGAGTGGCTAGGATGTTATAGTTGTAAAGAGGTCTTAAGAGAATTTTGTATATTTCTAACTGAAATGTAAGTCTGAAAGTAGCATTTTAAAGTCAAATTATGTGGCTTGTTTCAAGTCCCCCTCCTTAAAGCAAACGCAATTCTAGTTCCTGTTCTTCCATATTCTGACCTGTTTAATTGCTTGAAATCCTCAAATAACACATTCTGATCTAGTTTTCCTGTAATTCCTTTCTCTCTGGTATGTTTTACCTAATTTTATCTTCCAATGTGCTTTTCCCTTGGCACAATGAACTATTCAATGATGCCATGTAACACACCATGCCACTGAGTACTGTGGCCAATGGTTTTAAGTGTAATAAATGATCTTTAGGTTGAAAAGAGCGTAAGACAAATGACTACATCTTGGAGGCAGGGTCAAACCCACCTATAGAAATGTTTTAAGACCTCACTATCAGAGCTGACTGAGTACATGTGAGTGAAGCAGAGATATAATGCTATGAGAACAGAGAGAAGAGTTATAAACACACTAGCCATGTTTTAATTAAAATAGGGTTTATTAGCTTTTCTTTTAATATAAACATGAGGAAGAAAAACCACATAAGTTGTAGCATTCTTTTCAAAATAAAACTGCAATCAATACTTAAATCTCCAAGCTCTGAACTTCATAAACAATGTTTTTTATTGAGGTGGTAGATTGTAGTATTTTATATACCATTATTTTTTGTTTCTGTCTTTTAAAAATGATGGAACCCACAGTACTCGATATAATGTGGAGCTTTGTATAGTGACAGAAAGTATTCCTTGGCCCAGAAATACTTTTATAGGCAAAATTCCTAGGAATACATTTGAGAAGGTAGATAAAAGAAAGATTTCACATAGTTGAGAACATTTTAAAAAACATTTCAAGTTTAGGTGACATTTTACCAATCTTCGAAAAGATTGATTACTCAACTCCCTGCCCAAAGCCTGGAGTAAGGGTTCCTAAAATTTGTGTTTCCTCCTAACTAGCAAGACTGAAATGGGACCTCTACAGCCGAGTTAGCATGTAGGGTAGAAGAGCTGTTTCCTATCGCCTGCTTTCAGAACACTGTTGTTGGGGTCCACTCCTTTAAGTGTATTACATGTCAGTTAATACTGCTCCTCACAACCTTCCTACCCTGAATCTCGAAAAACAAAACTTTGATGATAAAAGCAGGTACACAGCGTAGCTTGCAAAGAGCTACTTTTATTTTATTTATTTTTGGTGATTTGTTTATGTTATTTGGATTTACATTTCTATTTCTTCTGTGAAAAATTTTCTAATTTATTATACTGAAATTTCCTTGTAATGCTATTCTTGGGGATCCATAATTATGTATCCTAAAAGACTAGAACTTAAACCATTAAGAACCTTGTATCAAAATAGACCTATCATGTTTTAACCTTGGGAGAAAACAAATGTTACCATCTAATCACCCCTGTGTTCACTGCAGAGTTATTTACAGTAGCCAAGATTTGGAAGCAGCCCAAGTGTCCATCAGCAGATGAGTGGGTAAAGCCACTATGGGACATTTACACAACGGAATACTACTCGGCAGTAAAAAAAGGAAAACTGACTCTTTGTGACAGCATGGATGGACCTGAAGAGCATTATGCTAAGTGAAATAAGCCAGTCAGAGAAAGACAAGTACCATATGACTTCACTCATACATGGAGTCTCATGAACAAAATGCACTGACAAGCAAAACAGAGGCAGACTCACGGACAGACAGCAGGCTGACAGCTGTGGCGGGGGGGTGGGGGGGTGGGGGGGGCAGTGTTGGAGGACTGGGAGGGGAGGGATTGAGCAAAAAAGAAAAATAAATAAAAAGCAATAAAATAACCTATGTGATGACCTGCGAAGATTTTTAAAAGAGGAGGGCGTTTCTGTGGAGATACAAGGTGTCCCCTAAAGTCCCAGTGCAACTTTAAGCTTTGGCACTTGAAGTATAAATGCTACAGACTTAAACATTTGGAAGTTTAAATGTCTCTTAAACATTTAAGCTTTTAACTTTTTGTTTTAGCTCCCTCTTGAAGATGGCAAAGATTGGCTAAACTTTGTCATTTTAACAATTTACAAAACTAAGTTTACAAGAAATAGAAATGTAAACTTTCACGTGATGTTTTTGTGAGTGGGTGGCACAGCCACTCTCAGGAGCGTCCTGGAGGCCCAGGCACATGACGCTATACTTGGGGAACACCTATTTTGTCACCTGCTTGTTGTCACTGGACCACCGCATTGGTTGGAATTATGAAAATATTGATACATTTAGTTAACAAAGAAACACATCAGAAAATAAGAAGCATCCTTATAGCTTTTTTTTTAATCCCAATATAGTTCTTAAGATATGTAGCGTGGACCCACTACAAGTAGCTAATCAATGACTGAAATTTTCTCTTATCCCAAACATGCGAATATGCTAATAAGTAGTGCTTGCAAAGAATTTGAATGGCAAGTGTTATTCAGCAGCTTTTTGGTTTAAATTGGTGGCCAATAATGACTAGCAGCTTCTACGATGTAGTAGGAAGAACCCTTCAATACCTAACAATGCTAAGTGGCTTTATGAGTTGTTAGGAGTCCCGTGTTTTAATGGTAACACTGCACTGATTGTAAAGGAATATGCAGCAATAGTGAGGGAGGGGTTTCTGTTTCCTTTCTTGGAGGGGCAGTTCAGAAAAATAGGAAAGACATAAAAGTTATATATAGTTAGTGTCTTTCAAGTCTCAACATTTAAACTTCAATAAAAAAACCTCACAGACTTCACAGTTACCAGCCTACGCTGTAAGCAGATATCTGTGTGTGGGTTGGGAGCTATTGCTTTGGAGTGGCTTTCGAAACTCGTTTAGTAAAGGACAGAGTGTGTTGCGCTGACAAGGTCCCATTCTTCCCTACGAGCATAGTACTTGCTCTCCACGAGGCTCTTCAGTCTGATGTCTGTCTTACTGACTTTGCTGGTTCTTGAGCAGGAGAGGTGGTGTTTCTCCAGTCCTCCCAGATGAGGGACTAACTCTGCTGGTTTCTGAGCACGCGAGGTGGTATTTTTCCAGTCCTCATAGATGAGGGGCTCATGATGTTACAATCCCTCATCTCTCCCTTAAGACAGGATGGCTTTAGAACGCTGAATACCAATAAAATTATCAGCGCTGAGAGACCTCCTCATAGCAGCTCTGCACAGGTCTTTGTCTTCACACAATCTGGAAATGGCCTAGGAAAGGCAGTCAAAAAGAACACAGGTACAATGAAAAGAAAACAAAGGTGCCAACCTTTAAAAAAACAAGCATCACCTTTAAGCCATACATTCACTCTTCTTTATGTGGTTCACAGTTTCTGCTGTTTGGGTAGCTGAGGTCTATACTGCCAGGTTCTGGGGGTGCCATGTCTTGCTGATTCACTGAGGTTAAGTCCTTTAGGGGCTATGATTAGATTGCCAGGGCAAAGGGGAACTTAGACTTATCTAAAAACGAGTTCCCAAAGATATCAAGGGTGTAATTGGCTCCTAACAGCAGTATCATCCACTGCCTCTGTTCCTTAAGCATAATGAACATACACTTGGGCAAAATCAGCGTTTACTCAGCTATTCAGATTCCATCCAATCTTCATTAGCTATTATATACTCTGAGCAAATTTTAATGAGGCAGGCGTGTGCTGTAATTTATTGGATGGGAGGAAAAGTCTAATGACTGAAGCACGCTGAGGAACTATTTTACTTGCACATTAATTATGGTCAAAAAACGTCTTATTCTAAAGTACCACCAAGGTACCACAGGAAGTGTCCATTTCGGTTGTGAGTAATTTTGTATACTCACCAGAAGTCACAAGCCATAAACATTACTCTGCCCCATGTACTGTACCATTTCCATGAAAAACCCATGTACTTTCTACCCCCAGTATGTGAAACCCTCAGTATTATATAGTCTGGTATACCATGTGTTTCTCAGGTTAGCCAGTAATGCTTTGTCTAATAAACTCATGGGCCTGAGCCAAAATAGATATAGAAAAGACATGGATTTGCAAACTGAATTAAGAATGGTAAGTACATTATGTATGTAGATATGATTAGTGATCCAGTTGTAAGAAATTCATGTATGGTTTAAAGGAAGGATCAAATGGAAAACCATGAACAGATTAACTTTGATTTAAAATATTCTGAATTATGGTCACAGAAGAGACCTGTAATTAATTGTTGCTGTTGTTGCTAATGTGGGACCCTTGTAGAAACCATGAAAGACCCTGGACATGTGATGTGAAAGGGTTACAGCAAGCTCTTCTTCAGTGTGTTAAGAAAGCTTTCTATGTTCCTGTTCACTTAATACGATCTACCCACAGATGCTGGCTTTGGTGACCGACAGAAACCCCACTCAGTGATCCCACAGCCTCACCTCAAGGTTCTGTGCTCTTTCTTTGCTAAGAGGCGCAAAACAAAAAGGCAGGTTGTTGTCGTCTGCTAAGGAGCGGAGGTCAAAGTAGTATTTGGCATAAACACTGGCAGGAACGTTAATATTAAACTGAAGCAGCTCCAGAAAATGCCTTTCCATCTCGTTCCTGGGGGGAGACAGCCAACACAGGACAACTTCAGTCAGCCGGGCTACCTTCAACAGTATCATTCTGAGCACTAAGATGGCTCAAAATTTTGTTTTGAAACAAATTAAGGCTACTCAGCATTATTAATGCACTAATGTTCAAACAAGGCACAGCTATTTGTGGTCCTTCCTGCATCCCAGCACTCTGAGTTCGGGACGAGGGGAGGAGGTTACAGCCCTCCGTGCACCCGTGCTGCTGACTCGGGCTGATTCCTCAGAGTTCCATTAGTGCAGCTGTTCGATTCACGCTCCTCGCGCACTCTCGAGGCCCCGCTCTAGTGATCAGATGAAAGGAGCGATGTGTGCTGTTTATTAGCTCTGAAGAACTTGCGGACATTTTCGCCAGACCGATAACAGGAAGGGGCTTATTGAAGTAGAGATGCACCAACAAAAGGAGTGGGCACATCACCACGGCAACAAATGGATGCATCAAGAGCCACCGCTATTATCCCTGAGGGGGAAAACTCTTGAGGCAGCAAGGCTTCATCTCAAATAAATAAATAAATAAGCCACATTTGATGGAAAAGGGAACCCTTCCCTGTGCCCCAGTGCATGGGGCTAATGTCAGAGGGCATAACACAGGTTTCTCTTCACCTTCATCTTACTGGGGTGAGACACTGTCACTATGACAGGACAAGATGCACTTTTCCACCTGGAAGGCAGGAAGATGAAAGACAGATACCTTGTCCAGACTGAACCCACTTTACGACATGAGCTCTGATAGAGCTCTGGACTCAAACCCCACCAGCATTCCTCCCAGGTTAGAAATGCCACCCAGAGATGCTCAGCATCCACCACCCCTTACTAGAGAGAGGGGGGCACAGCCACAGCGGGTGAGCTCAATACAGTGGGAACAGAAAGTTGGGCGCGGTCCTTTGCTATGTGACCACAGTGCCATCACCTGCCAAGTGTTTAAATATAAAAGTAGAGTAAATCATACTACTTTCACAGTAACCCTTTGATAGAGTTAATTAATAAAAAATGGTAATATCTGAACAAACATGAGAGGCTTATTTTCTAACATACTGGGTTTTTTGGTTTTCAAGTTTTAATATTTCACCCGTTAGATAGGTCAACAAAGGCTGTTCTCCTGTATGGACAGCAGTCAGAATATGAGCAGAGAGGAGATATTCTCATTTGCTGAACTTTAAACCCAATGAACCGACTTCCAAAATGACCTCCAAAATTCATTTCCTATTCATATGGCCATAAGTCTATAGAAATGTAAATCAGACAATGTTGTGATAACCAGCTAATCAGGGCTTAATTTACTATACGAATAAATGCACTTCACTACCCCTTTTATATTTTCTCCACTAATACATTTTAATTGTGTAGAAATACAGTACTTCATAGGATTAACATGTCTATTAATAGAGATTTAATCACAGAAGAAAAGCAGTATGCCTGCAGAATATGCATTTTCTGGGGTTTTTGTTGTTTTTCAATGGCTAGATGGCTGAATAGCATACCATTTACAGGCACAGCAAATTTTCTGAATAGCAGCTGCTCAGTTTAACCTATTCTTTTGAAGGGAAATATATTCTAAAAAGACACATAGATGTTGGAAAGTTTCAAGAAAAAGCTGATAGACACCAATTTTTCAATTGAAACTCAGAATGAGAATGTTACAAATAGTCAACAGCAGGGGGATGAAACCAATGGATACTAAACACTGTTGTAATGCCTTCCAGTTTCCAAAGAGCATCAACAAAAGCTCCTGGTGTTTCTCTGTTCCAACGCAAAAAAGGTGTTTACAACTAGGCTTCCTGTAGCTCTCTGAGGTTACAACTACAACCAGAGCCCCAGCCAGCTTAGTTGCAGGTTTTGAGAAAATTTCAGCTGCCATCATGGCAGGGCTGGTGTTCATGATTACAAATTTTTGTTCCCTCCAGGGACCAGTTTGAAGACTCATGACAGTGGTGATCAAAGTCACTTTAGCTTCTGCAGCTTCCAAAAGTACTTCCATTTGTTTCAAACTCATCATCTGCTGTCACAGTTTGCTAAGATGGCTACCAGCAATGCCCCCATTACTGCTCAGTTCACACTGTTGTCAAAGCGGGCATTTGCACCAAAAGCCACTTTGACAGCTACTGACAATCACTGGTCCCTTCTCTTGGTCACAGTATCCTGACTTCAGTTGTAAGTATGCACTTGGTAATTCTGAGTAAGTCTTACCTGGAATAACAAGAAAGGAAACAAACACAAACTCTTGCCACTACCTCCCATGATCTTGCTCTTCCTATGCTGCTCATGACCAAGAGCTGCTCTTTCACATTTCCTAAATGCCACCCACAAAGACACTTCCACCGTCGAGTGGGCAGTTTGAGAGTCTGTGGGGAAATACCTCTTTGGCTTATCCTGCCTATCATCCTTAGGGCCCTTCACAGTAGTGGACGTGGCCAGGTCAAGTGCCCTTGTTAAATTTAGAGTTTCACTCACACATTGGTGAGCCGTCTACAAGGAGCACCCTCGTGGTTAACCTACCGCCCCCCACAATGCACTGCTGTGGTTGCTGAGTGCCCCAGGACACTCTCGAATGGGATGGGCACTGGGTGATGCCCAGTGATGCTTTTCCAACTGCCTGAGAGGTAGGAGCTTCCTAACTCATCAGACTTATTTTAAAACATGTGCAATTCTCTCAAACAGGCAGGAGAGAGCACAGGGACGAAACCTTTATATGTGACTAAATTTTTAAAAAATTAAAAACAAATTTTAATTCATTTTGAGGGAGGGAGGGAGAGAAACATCGATTGGTTGTCTCTTGCATGTGTCCTGACCAGGGACCAAACTCACAATCTAGGCACATGCCCTGACCAGGCATTCAACCAGCGACCTTTTGCTTTGTGGGATGATGCCCAACTAACTGAGCCACACCGGTCAGGGCTGTGGCTAATTTTCTATCATGGCTTCTTCTTTTTTTTCTGTTTCACTTATTTATTCCTTCATTAGTTGATTCTTGTACGTGCCCTGACCAGGGATCGAACTCGCAACCTTGGCGTATCAGGGTGATGCTACAACCAACTAAGCTACCTGGCCAGAGCTGCTCATGGTTTCTTTCACAACATAACTTCATATTAAAGCACTGGTTAAAGTAAATTACCATATGTGACTTAAGTTTAAGCTACAAACCCTCGATAATCTAGTGCTCCTAAGACCTTAACAGTGGTCAAACATTAATTTCAAGGGCCAGATGTATGCCCCTTAAAAATGGACTGAAACCAGTAGATGGCTTTAGGAAAGCCATGAAGATATTTACTGTACTGTTGTTCTGGTAGTGAACTTGTAAAATGTTTGCCAAAAACCACCACAGAAATAATTATCAAGTCAATTATTATAACAACGCATCAAGACCTAGTAATGATGAGGAATATGAATTGGTACACCAAAAACAGAAAGAAAGTATGTAATTTTATGCCTATTTCAGTTCTCTGTACAAAGTAAGCTTTACAAATATTTCTTAACACATACACTTTAGGGGGGCAAACGAGGCACTGGAAAATGGTTAGAAAGTTCACCAAAACCTCCCAAACTCACATGTCCTCAACGGTAATGTCCTTGAGGATCTGGCAGTAGTCCACATTCCACACAGCCTGATCGTCCCAGACCTTGGAGGCAAGAAGAACAGCTCCGAGAACTATTCTCTTCCAGTTTGTGGGGCAAATGTCGATCTCGGCGTAAGTTAAAAGCCTTTCTAAGTACACCTGCAAAAGTAGAGCGCTGGTCTTTGAATTCGGTTCAGTGTAAGTGCTGTGACAAGAACTGTTAGAATGGCAGATGTCGTCTATTTTGTACATGCCTCTTACTCAGGTTCTGCAGCAACTGGCTGGCCAGACAAAGCCAGAGGCCAAGTCACAATTGCAAATCAGCTACCTCCATTGTTTACTCTGCCCATGTGAATTTCCAGCCCAATTCTGGGTCACAGGAAGGAATGTACATCTTAGCAAAGGTCACCCTGAAGAAATGCATTGTGTTACTACTTCTCTACTTATAAAAAACAGCATGTACAGGCCCAATGTAAATTCAACTAGTTCAATAAATACTTGAATGCCTACCACATGCAATGTTTCATACCTGGCTGGTAGTTATGTGACTGGTAGTTATAATACTTGAATATGTACATCTTTGGTAATACTGAGCACATTTATATCCTCTTTTCGTAGTAACTAGGTCCTTGTTTGGCACAGACCGAAGATAGAAACTAGTGGTCAATGGAGCCTCCCAGTGGCTGCTGCGTGCGCAGCAGGGCAGGCAGCACAAGCAGGTGTACGTGAGGCTGGGCTGTGCAGCTGTGGGGCACTCCTGTCTTAGTGCCTTCGCAAGGACACACGTGCATACAAAGGACAGCCCCCTCATATTCCCTGGTGCTCATGTCTCCACTATCACTTTATGAAATCCGTCTCGGCCTCACAGAATCTGAAGCTTTAGTCAATTCTGGTGGTAACAGAGCTCCAGTCTCTTCTTCCCTGGTTCTCCTCTAAACCTGCCTGGTGGCTTGTGGGATTTCATGATCTCTTTTACATGTATTAAATGTCTATCCTACAAAGAACCGGGCGAAGTTAACAGCTGAGCAAAGATTACAGAGGTAAGCTGGGATTTGTTGTTACCTCAAAGGGTGCTTTGCAGAAGAGTATATACGCCATTTGACAAAAAGAAAAAAGTCCAGTTTTAAAGAGTATGAAGTTTACTGTCTAAAGGTTAGAAGGTTATCCAATAGACAGCTCAAATTTGCCAAGATTCTCCAAGCTCAACTGTGTTTTCAAGGACGAATGATTATTGAACATCATGTGTCCTTAGTGAAATTTTGCACCCATTCCCCAAACTCAGTACTCTCAGGTGTCCTACTCTCTGCTTTATAGAAATAATTAGAGGCACTTACACAACACTAGCGTTCTCTCCACTTCCTGTCATCTTTACTGGCAAACTTGGTACGTGCCATTACTCATTCACTCGGACCCCTTGCCCTCCTGTGTCAGTGGAATTGTGATCTCTCTTCCCGCTGAGGCTGACTCTTTCATCATGGGGTCAACTCCATCCACTTCTGCAGACCACTGTTCCCACAATCACCTCTCTCTGAAGAACCTTCCATCTGCCAGAGATTTCCCCATTGTGATGCATGTATGCTGCTCCCACCCTCCACGCCCCCAGAATGCTTCCTCTCATCTCTCATTCTCCCCTTGGCCCCCTTGAGCCTGCCCCCGCCACTAGCACTGCACTGAGACTATTATTGCTAAGGCGCCTTCATGCGTCATACCAGAGCTCTTCATCCCAATTCCCCACTCCTCAGGCTTTCCCGACAAACATAAAGGGCACTGCCATTTACCGAGTTGCTGGGGCAACACCCCCTATTTGAGTTAGCCTGCTCAAGTCTGTTAGCAATTCTTATCTCTACCTGTCATCGGTAACCTGACCACACTTTCTTTTCGATCTGTCCCTTCTTGCCTGTATCACTGTTATGGCCTCCTGACTGTGCAGCCTCCCAACCCCAGTCCATTATCCCCAAAGCAGCCAGAATAGCTTCTTTAATTAAGAGCACTTCACTGCCCTGCTCAATGTCCTCGAAATGTTCCCCATCAAATAAAAATTGAACTCATTCCCATGGCCTGCAAGCTACAAGGTCCTATAAGATAGGACACTGCCCTTCTGTGCCCCCAGGTCCCACCTTCTTTCCTTCATTGCCCACTCTGACCACACTGGCCACCCCTCACCGTACCTTGAACACACAAATCACGTTCTGCACTTGTCTCAGAATCGTGCACTTGTCCCCTCTGCCAGTATTGCCAGAGCTCCTTATCTTCCTCAGTTCAGTCAGGGCATAGTTCAAATGCTACCACTTTAAAGAGGATGTTCCTGATCACTCTACGGAAAGCAGTAAGCCCCTGTAATCACGTTATCAATCCACCCTGCTTTGTCTTCTTGTTGCAGACACTCACTGAGAAATACTTGTCTTCCTCACTAGAAATAGGCTCCGTAAGGCAAGAACTTTATTGAACCTGTTCTCTCCTCTCTCCTCAGCACTTAAATCTCTTACAACTATCAGCATTTAGGGGGAAAGTCTCCGGGAGTGGCTAGAATGGTGGGGAAAACCAGGAGAGAATAATCAAAGAGAAGCCAAGATAAGTGAAGTTCAAGAGAGAGCGTGGTCAAAATGCTAAATGCCACCAAGAAGTTACTCATTCCATAAACATCCACTGAATACCTACTCTGTCTCAATTCCATCTTCTGTCCACTTTTGAGTCACATGCGTTCTCTGCATTTGAACCGCCACTCTTAATTCCCCACTCTAGCTCAGACTCATGCTCTAATTCCATCCACTGAAATTACTAGACACTGCCACTCTGCTGCTGCAGGTGCACCAAGCTTAGTCTACAAAGAACTCCCCCTCTTCCCGCCCAGATGCTCTCCCTCCCGTATTACCCAGCTCTCCATATGGAAGTAGTATTCCTGCCTTTCTCCAGCAAGTGCTGAGAACTCCGAACAGCTGGTTAACTCCATGAAAAGGCCTGTGTCTGATCCAGTGCCCATTGAGGGGGTCTCTATTCAGGAGCACGAGCTTCCTCTCCAAAATTTTAACTGGCTACTAAAGGAGGAGGCACTGACCTAAATATTCTTTTCCTCCAGACCATGCCCTTAGGTTTGCTGTGGGGAGGAGTAATACAACCCTAAGCACTTCTCACTAGAATAGGACTTGTTATTCCAAATGATAAAACCTTACCATAGGAATTCTGTATGAGCGACACAAAGGTCCTTACCCAGCTGTAGCTCCGCAGGCAACTAGCAAAGCCTTTTCAGGTACTACTGGCACTATAATCCTGGGCAACCTCACAGACAGGCACAAGAAAACAGCAGGCTTGGATTACCACCCATCATCCGAGGAACAGAAAATTTAGAGCTATAGTTTCCAATCAAGACACACATTAGAACTGACCGGGAGATGCAGCCTGGGGCTCAGCTTAGACCTGCACTCAGCCTGGGCCCAGATGGCTCGGCCGTTGCCCGCACCCTACCCCACCAGCACACCTGCCGCCTTCCACAGCAACTGTTTGTGAGGAGAATGGCCATGGCAACGTTTTACATCACAACGATTCTTAAGCTCGGATGTGTATATTTTACTTCCTTTGATAGGTTTCTCTTAATAAAGTTCTTTGACTTGAGCAACAGGACCACACTTGTGTGGAAGACAGACAAGATGCTTTGTGAAGGAAGAGCCACCTTACCAGAGTTACTATCGCACACTCAGCCGTCAGCTGCGCGGCACTGAAAAGAGTACGAACAAATCTGTAGATAAACTTGTGCTCCGGGTCATGCTTAAAGTACTCCTCTGGGATCGTTTCTCGCTGAAAGGAGAAGAAAATGCAATGTAAGTATCCACTGAAGAAAAGCAGAGGGTTCTTCTGATAGCAGTCTCCTACTTGTGCTCACATGCCCCTTAAGACAATTTTTACTGGGTGTCATGTCTGTCAGCCTTTTAAATATAAACAGTGGGATCGTAAAAACAACAGTGGTTCAATACTCACCACTGTTCATTATGACAAATACAGGCACAGCCTCAAAAAACTTATGTGTGTTCCTTTCCACCTACCCGCTATAGATTTCTATCTAAATGTAAACTAATTTTAGGCTCAAAAGTCTTGATCACCACGTCATACTTCTCTGCAGTCAACTCTGAAAATACATGTTCGGTTCCCTGTAACCGTAAGGCTCCAAGGTGGTGCTGTGTCACACAGTTGTCCCCAGCCACGTGTTGCTACAGAGCATCTGAAGTGAATTCGAAAGTTTTTGTCATTTGATGAATTTTCTTCAGAGAGATAGTAATGTATCTATCAAGTTTCTTTACGAGTATTTACATTGTCTGATGCTCCTGAAAACTATCTTACAAAGGTACATTTTCTGTTTTGGGGTAGCTTTACTTAGCTTAGCTTACTAATTATACAAGCTGCAACTTAGTTCTTACAGACAGATCCCTTTTATAACACTCCTTTTGTAAAATAATTAGGTACAACAAGGGGTGGGGAAGAAGATTTAAAGAAAGATGATTTTGACTCCAAGTTAGAGGAAGTAATTTTCTTCTAGTAATTGATTTCAAACAAATCAGCGTGAAATAAACACAGCTGTATGAGAGAAAAATATAACCTCAATAAAACTGACACTTACTGTGAGTGGATGTGATCTCTCATCAAAAATATCCAAGGATCTATTTGCATCTCTAAAAAATAAAAATGTGTTTTTTAAAAAAACTAATTTAGAAATTGTTAACACTTTAGGAACACATCTGCTGAGAGTAGAGACGAGGTGGAGGGAGAAGCTTAACCTTCAACAAAGCAGTTTACAAATTCTGCTCTTGCATTCTGTAGGAGGGTTTCCTGAGCTCTTTACTCAGCACATCAAATTCTGCAAAATCTTTTCTACAACGACCAGCCAGAGGTGCCTTTATAAGCATTGACTCTCCCTAACAAAATATATTTCCACTCCTCTAATGTCACATTGGAACACAAGAACGTTTTATAAAGCATTAGTAGGAAGCAATAATGTTTTTAGAATTTTAATTCATGTGGAATATGAGATTCGTGTTTTTCCTTGTTTTTTTTCCTCCTATTTAGTTTCCTTTAGTATGTTCCTATTACGTATTTCTTCTTGTCTTTTAAAAAGTTTTGAATTAAGAACTTGCCTTTTTATTTTACAAGTGACCAGTCTTTTGATTTAAAAGTTCACCACCTAATATACTCTGCTCATTTAAACAGTGGTTCTCCAAGCATGTTCTGCCGACCTCTTGGGTTCCCCCAGGGGTATCCGACTCGCAGCCCAGGATGGCTATGAATGCAGCCCAACACAAAATCGTACATTTACTTAGAACCTTTGTTTTGCTCATCTGTTTTCGTTAGTGTTTGTGCATTTACTGTGTGGCCCAAGACAGCTCCTCTTCTTCCTGTGTGGCCCAGAGACGCCCAGAGGCTGGACACTGCTTGGGCCTAGACTTTTTCCAGGAGGCCTACGAGGTCAAAACCGTTTTTACAGGAGTCTTTAGGCATCGCCTGCTTTTATACTGACACATGCAACGATGGTGTAAAAGCAAGAGTGAGTTCTGAGCACAAGGCGAGCAGTGGCACCACACTGTCTAGTAGTCACTCTCTTCTTCACGGCTGTGTGCAGTTGAAAAAAAATCTGGTTTACTTAATAACAGCCTTGATAAAGCAGTAGAAACCGAGAGTGTTATTAAACCCTGACCCCTCCTTTTACACTCTGAATAAGTGGGAGGCGCACATTGATCGCCACTGCACACAGAGATGTGGCTGTGTCAAGGAAGAGCACTTCCGATTGTGAGCTGAAGAAGCCACTTTTTTTCATAAAATAACACCTTTATTTGATATACAATGGTCATGCTCTCAAAAACAAAAAGTGAGCCTGTCACTTCAAAAAAAATAACCTGTATATTTGTTGCCAGTGACACAATTCAAGCTATCAAACTAAAAATCGGGACTTGGGAAAACTTGTACTTTCTATTTGTGAGCTTGGCAGCTTTCCAACACTTAAACTTTTCTGGTAAGACTGGTGGTGATCCTAACACAAGCTTCTGACACTTTATAAAGACATGTAAACCAATACTTCCCAAATGACCAATGCATAATATTGTTGTAAAATCATGTATTAGATCCATTAGGCATATAAGATAGATCAGTGGGTATTCATTTAAACAAGTACCTACTGCAGGTTCATGGATATAATTTAAAATCCCATTGTAGCTCATTTAAGAAGCTAACACTGGTGCCCTTTTGGTGTAGTATCAAAGAATATCCACAATTATCTGAAGGCTTTAGAAATACACCTTTTTCTAGCCATATATAGTGACATGAGACTGGGTATTTATAGTGTTTCCTCAAAACAAATGATTGAAATGACTGAAATGATTGCCAATGATTGAAAACAGAGTATACATGAGAATCAGCCGTCTTCTATTAAGGCGACAGTAAGGAGATTTGCAAAAATGTAAATAAATAACACACTTTCTACTCAACTTTCTTGTTGTGAAAAATAACATTTTTCATAAAAAGTTATGTAAATACTATGGTTCCCAGTCGTGGGTGATTTTTGGTTCCCAGGGGACATGTGGCCGCAGCCGCTGAGATTTTCTGTTGTCACACCGTGCATTGGGGAGAGGGCGCCCTTGGCATCTGGTGAGTGCAGCGGGGAGAGGCCAGGGACGCTGCTAAATATCTCATAATGCCCAACACAGTCCACGACCACAAAGAATTATCCAGTTCAAAATTTCAACAGTGCTATAAAAATTCTGTTTTAACATGCAATGGACTTATTTTTAAATGCTCAATTTTAATTTCTAATACAAACAAATACTCACTAGGATCCATAACTTCAACGTTAAGAGTCCTTAGGCAAAAACAAATGACTGGCTTCAATAATGTAATAAAAGCACTCTACAGCTTTACTCCAATGTCTACCTACAGTTATTACCTAACACTAAATTTCGTATCTTATACATTTATTAGCTAGAATAATAAGGCAGGTTTTAAAACTCACCTGTTCTTTATGTGGTAATATATCGCTAAGGTCACACTGTGAAGGAAAGAAAAATTGTAACATTTACTTTAATATGTTATGTCTGAAAACATATTTTAAACGGGGTTTAGAGTGGGGTCACACCTTCCCAACTGCCCAGTGGCCTTGAAATCCTTTTTCAGAACAGTATCATGTGGGTGCTCGCACCCTTGTCTTAGTTCTTTGGTTTTTAACAAAAATAGGGGAAGCAAAATGCTAAATAATGTGCTGTTAGAAGACATGTTTGGTTGATTATTATAATACATATGTTATTACATATTTCCTGTCATTCACCCTCCCACTCATAGAACCTTTTATGCTGTAAAGTTATATTTATTTGTACACATGCTTAAATTTAAGCCATAGCGTAGTTTTTGTGCTTTTTTTAAAGAAAGTTGTGAGGCCCTGCATTTCTGTTGATCTATTTCAGTATCTACCTACCCATCCATTTCCTGTCATTTCCCTAAAGGTAAATAAAATGCCCTATACCAAATAAAATCATTTAAAATCACTTCTACACAATCATCAGAAAATTTAATAAGCAGTAAGAACCCACAAAATCAATAGGTCTAGCTATCCTGAAATAAGCAGTGCTAACAAGGTAGCATAATAATGTAATATTTAATAAATTACTTTGAAATTAGTCTAAGTGAAATATGAGTGAGCAGATACGTAAGTCCCTAGTGTCTAAAATGAAACTCAAAATAATTGAGGGAAGGCAAATCTGAATTTTATAACCTGGCCCCTAGAACATTAGCACTTGTAACAAGGCCTATACTATTGTTAGCATCAAAGATGGATACTTCTATAGTGCTTCAAACCGTTTCATCTTCGAGTTGATTTTAAAATCACAGACTTCAAAGCATAAAGCTTCAAGGATGAAAACGACCACTGAACCTTAGATAACATTTAATTCAACCCATTTTACAGGTAAGGGAACCAAGTCTTAGAATGAACTTGCTCAAGGTCCCACCAATAGTAAGAAGTAGTTCTCTCTTCTACACTCTAACCAGAGAGCGGTTCCCAAGCTTGGCTGTACACTGCAATCACCCAAGGAGCCTTAAAAACTGCCTGGCTTCCACCTCTGGACGTTCTGATTTAAGTGGCATGGCGGAGATTTGGTATTGTTTTTAAAGCTCCCCAGATGACTGTAATGTGCAACCAAGGTTGGGAACTCATGAATTAGGGTTAAGATCAGAATCACCCCGGATGCTTTTGTCATTTAAAGGCTTGTGGCAGTGAGAGACTTTTGGAGGAGGGATGGAATGTATGTTTTCAGAGACAAATATTTTGACAAAGTTTGCATAAGTGATTCTAATAAGGTCACCCATCCCACTGAGAGCAATGTACTACCACCCCATGATAAACATTTTTCAAAATCATCCCTAAAAGCCAATTAGCTCTATTATTTTCTCAGTAAAGTTTTATTTCACCAATAGTTAATGTACTGAATGGTCATCTTCAAAACTTAATGAGAACAAATTAAAACTTACTGTACTTCCAAGAATTAGACTAATTTGGAGAAATAAGCATGAAACCTACTTGTCTGAGCAAGGTTAATCTTTAAAACTACTTTTGAATTATACACTGTAACATCAGAATCTTTTGAATTAAAAAAAAAAGCTACAGAATGTAGCCAAAGTTGAGTGGGGTTTTTTTACTCATAGATTTAATGTGTTGGCTGAATAAAAATATTCAGTGATTATTCTCGATAGGTGCCACAGCTCAGAACTCTAGAAAGAGACAAGACTCAGCTTTTGCTGAAACATAATTTGACCTTAACTATTGTCATAAGAGAAGAAAGTCACATTATTATGATTGTGAACATGCTATTTTTCATTGAAGTAAAAGTTACTGATAATTTAATTAGCAAAAAAAGCTGGTATATCAGAACAAAATTAAGTTTATAAGCTAATTATGTTTTTAAGAATGAAAAATAAAATCAGGGATGAAGCTATTAATATTTTCAGATAGCATTTCCCACATTGTGTTCTGGAAAATTAACACACATATTCGAGGGAGACACTGATAATGTTCCTTGGACAACCCCCGTGGGAGTCAGGAATCTCTACAACCTGTTTTGTTTTTTCCTCTCTTAAATATGCTTGAAAAGCCCCCGTGAGGGTGTTTTTAAAGTGCGTGTCCAGTTGTGGACTAGGCGGTGCTCCCAGAAACTAACGACGAGTTCTCATCAGCACGACGCACTGCTCATGTCTGCTTAAGATGAACTTGACCACGGCTCTGCATCCCAAACTTCACCTTTCTCGTTGTTTTCTGCTGTGATTTTCTTATGTATGGATTGAGATACTATTTTGGATATTTATATATCTATGCATATATAAAGTTAAATTTAACATATCTATGAAATTAGAAAGTCAGTTGAACAAATTATATCCACATAGAAATTAGTTTGAAAAGTTATTGCTTAAGACTGTTTTGATGTATTTTCTCCCTCTTTGGATGATAGGAAGAAGTGAATTTTTACATAGACATTGTATAGGGGGAAAATGTATGATGGGGAAAATCTGACAAAATCTAATTAAATTTAAAGGCACATAAACTCTGGTGGCAGTAGGGGACAAGCTGTTCCTTCTTCCAAGAGTAGCTTCCAAAATAGTACATACACATTGTTTTAGGCCTTTATCCCATAAAGAAATACTTTTTTTCTAGAAACATCCAATAAAAAAGCACCTCTCCTTTTTATTATGTTCAACAATGGCTTACCGACAGAAATGCATCAAATAAAGAGAAGTACTTTTTCTGGGATTTCTTATTTGCTAACTGGCTTTCCCTTCTTCCACCCATTTGAATATTAAAATGGAAATTGAAAACTCATACTTAGGTTCTTGAAATCAATACGTAATTGGCATCGGTTTCTTAACCTGATCACTGAAAAGGACAATCAAATGACTGAAATTATATATAGCTAAGACGCCGTTAGCATAAGGGTGTCTGTCACTTAGCCCTTGGCAACCTAGTTGTACTCACCATTGTATTGTGGTTCTAAGATTAGGCTGGCTGACTGTGCTGTCATCTAGAAATATTGTTGAGCATGAGCTATATTTTTTAGTAAGGTGCCCTGGAGATACCTGAAGGGGAAGGGAAATAGAAGAAAACGTCAAGGTAAGTTGAAGCTATAAAAGTGTTCTTTTTCCTTGGTTAAAATGTCAAACAATTAAGCATTACGACTTTTCTTGTACTCCATGAACTGCTTGAGTGTGATATCACGTGCAGCTCTATGGGAAAAACATGAGATGGAGACTCTAACTTCCACAGACAAGATCTGAGGAATGGATTATAAAATTCTTCACTTGATATAGTACCTATAATCAAACCTGGTAGACCCTTATACATTCTCTTTATAATGCTGTAAAATGTTTAGAGTAAGATTTCAGTGTTTTTGTCTTAAGCAATGAAAAGCAGGTAAGATTTTCTATTTCTACTATCCATTTACTACAACAAGACATAATACCTTATAGATTATTGAAGCAAGAACATTTTATCGCAGTAAATGAAAGCAATAATAAACATCAGTTCAGGAGACTGTGTGACAAAACACGTGTCAGTCAAAGATGTGTGTGCACCAGCGCTGCCCATTTGCTACCAAGCTAGGGGGGTCAAAGGTCTCTCTGGGTCTAAGGTTCCTTATCTGGAGGATAAAAGAGTATGTTTTAAGATTCTCTCACATCCCAAAAGCAGATAAAACAACTTTAGGAATTCTCATTTCATGTTTAAGTAAGACTGTCATTACATTACTCAAGTGAGAACCTCAAAGAATACTGTCCATTCATTTCTAAATGTTATTAATTCAATTCTCTAAGTTATTTGACACTCATCACAACCCTGCCTCACTCATGCTGCTCCTCTACCAACAATGCCTTTTCTTCCTCCTGTGCCAGCAAGCTTAACTCCCTCCCCACTCCCCATCCACCTCCAGGGGACCTATGTCAGTAACCACACTACAAATCATCTCCCTTTCTGTACACTCGGGCATCTAGGTTACCACTTGTTACATGGTATCAATTGCTTACAGGGAAGCCCCCTCATAAAAAAGCAAGCTTCTTGGCCTGGCTGGGTGGTTGGTTCAGTTGGCTGGAGTATCGTCCCATACACCAAAGGGTTGTGGGTTTGATTCCAGGTCAGGGCACACTGGAGGCAACCAATCGATGTTTTTCACATCAATGTATGTACCTACCTACCTACCTACCTACCTAACCTGTCTCCCTCCCTCCCTTTCTGCTTTCCTTCCTTCCTTCCTTCCTTCCTTCCTTCCTTCCTTCCTTCCTTCCTTCCTTCCTCCCTCCCTCCCTCCCTCCCTTTCTCCCCCCTCTGCTGCTTCCACTCTCAAAATCAATAAACATATCCTCGGGTGAGGACAAAAAAACCCTCAAGCTTCTCTAGGGTAAGGAGGACTTTTTCCCTACCTCCATCCAGCTGCTGAGCACAGAATCTGGGACAAATTAGGAGGTCACCTAGTGTTGGACAAATTATTTAAAATTAACTACAACTGGAAGGTAAATCTTACTACAAATACAAATTAGAATGTATCTGCTATGGAGAGGTGACAATGAACTTTTTGAGACCCTCTAAAAAATAAACTTTAAAACACTTTATAAGTATCCATTGATTTGTAAAAAGCCCAACAATAAAGCAATAATCAAATACTGAAATAACCTGAACTCTGTTAGGACAACTCTCTTCCTTAAAGTAAGGCCAACAACTAATCCCAGTTACTGTAAGTAGTTGATAGGAACAGGAGCATTCTTTAATATTAGAGAATACAAAAATTTTAATATGCTTGGTTTTGTTGTATTTTTTAAAATGAATTCAGATGAGCCTTCCTTCTTCAAATTAACATAAAGTAATTTTCATCATGCTGTTATACTTTCCCATCAGTATTCCCCACAAACACACAAAAGATGGGGCAGAAAAAAATTTAGTTGATGCCCCTTAAAATACAGAGCATTTAAAAATTGCCAGTAGACA
>VMDR010006503.1:0-45075 GCA_007922815.1 Macrotus californicus | reverse complement strand
TTTCTTTCTTTCCACACTAGTTAGTGACATCACCTAAATTTCAGGTGTACAACATCATAGTTCGTTGTCTGTACACACTATAGCATGCTCACCACCAAAAGTCTACTTCCCATCAGTCACCATGTATTTGACCACCTTTACCCAGTTTGCCCTCTCCCACTCCCATTTTAGAGGGACTTTCAATGAATATTTAACAGAGATGAAAATGTTATGGAGAATACAGTGCAAGATATAAATCCCAGATCAGTGGGTATGTTGGAATAATCCAGAAGCAGGTGAGAACAGTATTGTGGAGTAGTCAGAAAATCCTCATCAGAAGAGCAAATCTGGGTAGTAGCTGGGCTCATCCTTAAATTACGACTGTAGTTCAGAGAGGAAAAAACAGCACTGAAGAATGGAGGGCAGAGCAAACGATCAAATGAAAAAATAAGAGAGAACAAAGCATTTGTTAGTTTACTCAATTAATTTATCAGGTCTTTGTGGAGTGAGGCGTATGCACCCCACATTCTGCCAGGTGCTGGAGATATGGGTCCACAGGGCTGACCCTGTGGCCTTCCTTGTGGCGAGTTCAGGTGGTATTCAGGAAGTCGTCCTGGCTGTAGTGTGGGAGGAGATGAAGTTGGGAGAAAAAAGTAAAGGTCAGGAAATACTGTGTCCTCTCCTGTCCGTCCCCCCACCCCCAGCGAGGCAGCACACACCTGCACGGCGTCCACAATCGGTGTCGACACCGGGCGTGGGCCTACCTTGCCCAGGCTCAGCAAAGAAAGTGTGGTGAGGGTGTAGAGTGAGGTGCCGTGGTCTCACAGGAACCGATTCTCATAAGAACAAGTAGGCCCCGCTTCAGGCGTGCAGTAGTGGTGAAGGGGAAGCAGAGAAGGGCAATTTTTTACCGGTTATGTGTGAGGCACTGTGCTGGATCGCTCACCCTCACAGCAATCTAATTGTTACTATGATTTCAGGGAAACTGTTATCGCCATTACATATATTTGAAAAACTGGACCTTAGAGAGTTTTAGTGGCTTCTCTACGAACACACTAGTTAAGTAGGAAAGCCAAAACTTGCAACTCAGACACAATTCATTCCTTTTTCCATTGTCTTACCTGCTATCGCTCTTCTGCTATATTGCTGTTGAGAAAAATGAGAGCATTAGGATCAGAAGCCATTTTAAGAAGGAATGTAATAAATTTAGCAATAGAATTTAGAATCTTATTATCTGTTCTCAGATATAAACTCTAGTGTAAGGCATCTGGGTTAATAATAATAGGTATGAAAGAGGAAATAAAGAGAAAAATTAAAGAAAGACAACCCTAAGGGCTGCAATAATTAAATTTTAACAAGAAAGGTCTATGTAGATAGACAGAAAGCAATTACATTTAGCAAAATGCACTTGTGCCTTTTGAAACAGTTTCAAAGTTCGGCTTTACTTTTGAACACGCGATGGAGGCTATGGTTTTTGAGTCTTCTTCCATGACCTCAAGTAAACAAAGTAATGGCCCCCAAACATGTTAATTTGCAAGAAGACTTAAAGGAGACTTAGCAGATGTAATTATAGTAAGGATCTTGAGATGGGAGGTTATTGTGGATTACCTGGGTAGGCCCAGTGTAATTACAAGGGTCCCTATAAAGAAGGTCAAAGTCAAAGAAGGTTAACATGGCAATAGAAGCAGAGAGGCACGGGAGGTATGACATTACGTGGTGTCACCAGACAAGGAATGCAAGTCTCCTCTCCACACCGCAGAAGACAACAGAATGGATGTGTCCTTAGAGCCTCCAGAGGAACGCAGCACACGACAATTAACCTTCCCTGTCTCCAAACTAAGATGACAGATTGTGTTGTTTTAGCTTTTAGTGTGTGGTAATCTGCAGCAGCGGTAGGGAGCTAATACAATATGTGAAATCCCGGGTACAAGTAGCAAATTTGGGATGTAACGATATCTGATACCAGCTACCTGGAGCTGGGCTGAACTTCACAGGTGAAGGGCATGGTCTACCACAGGACTGCCCGCACTTTAGCTGCAAGCTGAGAGTCCACTAACCACCTGACTACAGATTCAGGTCTTCTCACTAAGCCCTTAGTTTTGATCATTTGCTAGAGCAACTCATAGAACACGGGAAAGCAGTATATATACAATTGCAGTTTTATCATATAAAAAAGATTAGGACCAGCTAAAGGGAGATGCACAGAAGGAGGTCTGGGAGGGTCCCAGATGTGAAGCTTCTATTTTCCTTTCTCTGTAGACTCAGGGTGCATCACCCTCCTGGCACATGGATGTGTGGCGATAGCAGAGTACTGCCCGCCAGGGCAGGTCACTCAAACTTCCCTGTTCAGAGTCTCTGTTGGGGCCACATTACAAAACGCAACAGATTAAATCACTGGTTATGTGGTTGAACTCAACCTCCAGTAGCCTTCCTTCCTCTCCCCAGTGGTTCAGCTAATAACACATGGCTCAAAGCCTCAGTACTCTAATCACATGGTTGGTCTTTCCGGCATGGCCAGCCCCCATCCTGAGTCATCTTGTAAGCACAAACTATCTAGGAGCCAACCAGAGGCATCTCATCAGCACAAACTCACTGTCGTCAGGTCCATATGAATAAAAAAGACACTTCTATCATTTAGACAATTCTGAGGATTTACAGCTAATTTCTCGGGAACTAGGGACAAAAGCTGGCCAAGTTTTTTTATTATAGAGGACCTCTGTCTAAAATTTTTTTCTAAAATACGTAGCCTCTGTTGACATAGGAATGAGACAGATGCTATGCCTATAGAGTATGGGGCAATGCTGGAGATCAATGGAGAGATTGTGTCTGTCCCAGGCATGCTGAAACTTTGTTTACAGCAGCAAGATTAATTCTTGAATTGGGGAGCTCACTGGCCTTCCAGGCTTGGCTAGGATTGGCTCTGTGCTCGGGAAGAAAGTGATCAAAGTAAAATCTTTGGTAGCTGTGATGTGGGCATTTGAGGCCATCCCCACCTGCTCTCCATTTTAGGTATCAGTCCTTAAAGACGAATGACTTCCTCCAAGTGTCCTGAGATACAAAATAAATGCAGTAAAGTCTCCCACTGGTAACCTGTACAAGTGGAAAATGTTGAACTCTGTGGCCAAAAAAAAAGGTGGGGGGACGGTCCACACACTAAACCTGACAAGCTCAGGTGAGGCCAGCATGGCAGGCCCTAGAAATTTAGAGACTGGAAGTTACCACACAGGTTGGTGTGAACAGAGAATTCCTAACTAAAAGTGGGTCATGATGGGTAGTCATGTCTGAGGCCTGCAGCTTCCTAGACACAGGTCCGTCTTCACCTTATGTGAGCCTGTCCACTGTCTTTTTGTATCTATAATAGGGTTGCTTTCTCCAGAGCTCCTTCCACCAAATCACGTGGTCACTGCAACTGGGGCTGTGCCATGGGATCAGTGACTCAGTGTGTTCTTGTCCTTGTTCTCCAGTAACAGCACAGAATAGCCATTTCATGGCGGTGAATGTGTGAGCTGAAATCTTTAGAAGGTGACTGTAGCAGGTTGAAAGGTGGTCCCCAGATGTGTCTGTGTTCTAACCCCTGGCACCTGTCAATGTGATGTTACTTGGAAAAAGGGTCTTCACAGACATAATTAAGTTAAAAGATGAAACCATCCTGGATTCCTTGCATAGGCCCTAAATCCAATGACAAGTGTCCTTATAAGAAACACACAGAGGAGGATTGTGCCAAGATGAAGGCCATGTGAAGATAGGGGCAAATGTTGGAGTGATGCAGTCAGAAGCCAAGGAGTGCCTGGAGCTCCCAGAAGCTGGAAGAGGCAAAGGAGGATTCTCCTCTAGAGCCTTCAAAGGGTGCATAGCACTACTGACACTTGGTTTAGACTTCTGCCCTCTAGAACTGTAGGAGAATACATTTCTGTCGTTTTAAGGCACTAAGTTTATGCTAATGTGTTTGGCAGCCCTGGGAACTAACTCAGTGATCACATAAATACATGGGTGCAAGGGATTTTTTACATATTCCCCTTATACTATAAGGTATATTAATTAATTTTCTGTTATGGATTTCTGGTGGCAGTTATGCTTTTAGCCATAGGAATTAACTCTTTAGATTATAGTCGTTATAAAAAGTGCAAAGAACAAAATGTGTTATTGAAAATGAAAAGCCATAAGACAAGAAGAATAAATCTATTATTGCTTAGTTAGTACTACATAAAATGTGAACTTTATAATATCTTAGAAGAGCTAAAAGAAAATCCTCAGAGACTCTGAATTTAACTCTCAAATCAAGATATTTCCTTAAGTGTGGAATAAAGAACTGCGGATTACATATTGGTAATGTGTTTATTTTTCAACCTTGAAACCAAAAGTAATATTTAAAGCTTGTTAAAACTAAGGCTTGCCCTGGCCAGGTGGCTCAGGTGGTTAGAATGTACACCGAAAGGTTGTGGATTTGACCCTGGTCAGGCACCTGATCGATGTTTCTCTCTCTCTCTCTGTCACTCTCTTTCTGAAATCAATGGTCATATCCTCTGGTGAGTTTTTTTTTTTTTTTTAATTGAACAAAATGAATCTGTAGGCCCTGGCCGGTTGGCTCAGTTGGTCAGAGCGCTGTCCTGATGTGTCAAGTCTGCAGGTCCCACGTCTGCTCAGGGCACACACAGGAAACAACCGCTGAAGGCATACAGAACTGGAACAACAAACTGATGTTTCTCTCTCACTCTCTCTCCCCCCTGCTAAAATCAGTTTTAAACAATGAAGCTTTAAAATTTATAATGAATATTAACCATAAATATTGGAACTGAAAATAAGTACAATTTTGACAATTATTCAGCAAAGCAATGTAAAACATGAATCTGAATAATGAATGTTGCCAGGAGTAGATAGGCTCTTTTGGTAGGCTAAATAATTCACAGTCATGATCTACTTGAGGTATGCCTTTTTCTGATTTCTTCTAATTTAATACGTCAACCCTTGTTCCCATGCTAACACATGCGGTGATTTCTTCCTGTGTTCCAAATCTTTCCTGCCATCGGGAAGACCTGACCGGCTTATTTCCAGGGCAACCTTAGAACATCGCCCTGTTCTGAGTTACATTGTCAGTTTCAGGTCATTCCATGCTGTGGATGCAACTGGCAAAACACGTTAAACTCAGTGTGCAGAAGAGGAAAAGCGGTTTCAGGTCATGGATAGTCTTCATCATCTTTCAGTGCAAAACCAAGTCTTAGGTCAGTAATATATTTAAAATTGTGCATCTGGAAAAGCTTGGCATAATCTTTTGGATGGTGGATACACCTCAGAAAAGGGGCTCAAACGATAGGGTTAGGAACATGGGCACTGGGCGTTTCGTTGTTGGTAATCCAGAATGCTTTGGGAAAGTCATCAGACAGTTCTGGATTGTAAAATTTTAGTAATAGAACCCTCTTCCAACGTCCAGACTTTTTAAGGCCCTAAGAGTAGAACTAATGTGATGGCACTATTGAGTATCAGGGATTATTGTCATTTGCCCCTGACTCTGACTGTTTAACCAAATGCTGTGTACTTACCTTCAGAACACCCCATTGAGCAGATTGATGTCATTCTCATCTGCGTGATGGTCTTTTATATTTCGTAAGTCAGCCGTGGTTCATTTAAAAACTAGTAAGCACCCAGTTGAATTTTCACGTAAACTATTTTGACATCAGTGAATGACCAACATTCTAACAGAGCAAATTAGGCCTTGCATGAGACATTTTCTGTGCAAAATCTATGGTATTTCTAGTTTGCTAGAACCTTTAATAGCCACTCTTAAGTTAGAGTCAGTATTGTTTTCCAGGGAAAACTGTGGCCCCTAGAATAGAAAGTCTGGGCCTGCTCAGTGCTGTTAGTTGGCCTCAGACAAATGAGCCAGAGAAGCCCAAACCGCCTGTCAGTGGACATGCCTTTCACCATCCCCGTTTCAGGAGAGGAGAACGGACAGACGTTATGTGACTTGTGTGTCTCCTCCTTGGGGTATTATTTTCCTACTCTTTCCACCTTTTGGATTGTCAAGGCTCGGCTGTGACACTGTGTTCCTTGCCCAGCTTTTGCTTGTGGAACTAGGCACTCGTGCCTCTGGGTGTTCATATCACTTCTTATGTTTCCCTGGTAGATCACTTATCAACCTGGATCTCAATTATTCCTTTTCATTTTCGCCCCTCTCTTTACTCTTGAGCTCTGAGTGCGCGGGCTGTGTCTTCTGTTTATGTTTCCTGATAGTTTCTCCCCAGGGATGAACTCAAAATGGAATGCTGAATGCATGAATGGAATAACTTCTATTTTTACAGTGACAATGAATTAGGGTAAACTTTTGACTTAGGCTTTGATCAAATCTATTTAAGAAATTAAAAATTTGCCCTGGCTGGTGTAGCTTAGTGGATTGAGTGTGGGCTGCAAACCAAAGGGTTGCCGGTTCGATTCCCAGTCACAGCACATGCCTGGGTTGCGGGCCAAGTCCCCAGTGGGGGCCACCTGAGAGGCAGCCACATATTGGTGTTTCTCTCCCTCTCTTTCTCCCTCCTTTTCCCTCTCTCTAAAAATAAATAAATATATTTTTTAAAGAAGAAATTAAGAATTTCACTGACTTCTGGTATTTTTACACTACTATGGAAATAATTTTTCTAAAAATCAGTGTAGAACCATATCCCAAAGTCATGACTTTGATTTTCGGATATTTTATAGTGCAGCTTCAAAAACAGCTAATGCAAATCCTTAATTATTTTCAGCCAGGAACGAAAGTAGCTTTATCCCTGATAAATCAAGAAGAAGAAAAAAAAGAATCAACCACCACCACCTTATGCTCCCAAACAAATAACACGAGTTTTCTTTCATCTTAGACATGAAACACTTGTTTGGAGGCTGGGAGTCCTAGCAGTCCCCGGGGCCCATGCAGAGCCGGATAGATAACCTTCTCAAGCCAGCCGGCAGCTTTCTCACTTGAGGGCCAGCAGAGTGTCCTGTCTACCTCTCTTTCCCGAAGGTCCTGCCGGGCCCCATGATTGCTGTCACTGTTCTGGGACCCGGAAGATCTTTCTGCCCTTCTCTATCAGTCATATCCTGGATCCCTGTCACCATCTATCTTTTCCCATTATTCACTCTACCCAGCCCTTCCCGGACCCTGCATTCAGGTGCATAGGGACAAAGCTCTCTGCTTTAGAACAGCTCCTACCTGGTGGGACATGCACCATCTCCCCTGCCCTCAGCAGTACCTGCAGGCGGCCCTGGATGAATCCCTGGGTTGCATCAGATGGAGCCAGGGCTCTAAATGAGTTACCTGTTTGCTCTCTGAAATACAAAACCCCAGTCCACCAAAGGCAAGAGTGTCCTAAGAACTCAAGAAATGTCTCAAACATTGGCCACAATTTCTTAAATTTCTGCTGAGCTTCCTGGAAATGTGTATAAACCTGCCTTCAACCATTTGGAACATGCCATTCCTATCTCCTAATAAGTTTTTTAACTCAGTTTTCACTTTGGAATGTATAATATTCTATAGGAGAAAGGCAGCCTTGCTAATATAATTTCAAGGTGACTGCCTCTTTTATGTGACATATGTCTAATGCCCTGGGTATAATAACTTCCGCTGTGTAACATCCCCTAAATTTCCATTGGTAATTAATTGATGGGTGCTCTGTGCACGATAAACCACATAATTTAATAAAGAGAGATTTAAGTCCAAATCAAGTGAAGGAAGGCATTTGTGCTTCTTCGTTTCCATGTGCCGCTAAATTGGGGCTGCCAGGTGGGGACCGCTGCCCTCATCAAGGATCGGGTGGTCAGTCCCCAGGACAAGAGAAAGAAACAACCAGCTATCGGCCTTTTACTGGAACAACTTCAAATTAAACTGTGAAAAGCACAGCCATCTGGGAGGCCTGTCCTCTGGCTGGGGTTAGCCTCTGTGGTTGGCACTTGGAACTTTCTGTAATGAAAGACAAATTAGCACATTGCACATATAAACAGGAGAATCGATGAAACCCAAAAGGAGCTGCCACAGAAAAATGCAGATTAAACAAGAGATAAAGAATGATGTCTTCAAATAAGGGAACTACTCTTCACCCAGCAAAAGGCTTCTTTGTATTGTTTTGCTAAAGGAGACCGTAATTTTGATGTTTCATAAAAATTTAAGTGGAGATTTTCTTTTTGTGGTAGACATAAATCTCCTGGAGGAAAGGTTTATATGTGATTCCAATTTTGTGGTGCTAAGAAAACAAAGAACAGGTGAAGATTTTACTGCAGGTAATTTTGTAAATTATTAAAGAAAACACCTCCCGCAGCCCTGCCATAAACACATTCTCTATCAAAAGCTAAAATAGCAAATCAGCAATGCCGTTTTTAGGTATTGTAAGATACGATGCTCAAATCCTAAACTGGAAATAAAACTGCCTATAAATATTTACTGGTGAGATGACTTTGTGATAATAAATAGCTCCTTTAAACCAATGCAGAAAATATCAAAATACTGAAACGTACCTGTGACTGAACATGAAAAATAAGCGCGATCTAATGTATGCAGTGCACACCCATGTATGAGTGTGCTAAGGCTTTGCTGAAAATGGCACCTTGGGGATTTTAAATTATTTAAGGGAATAAAATAGTTCATTACAAAGCTGTTTTTAAGAAAGTACAGACTCAGTTGTATAATAGGTTCATTCACAAGTTTGGGAGGAAAATTTCAGAAAGATTTTTATTTTTTTAATATGGCATGTGTGCCCCTCAAGGAAGTTCTTTCCCTTGTGTGGGAAGCGATATCTGCAGTTGGTGGTTTGCTAACTTCTACCTCGCCAGAGAAAGCAAACTAAAGCTGGCACGAAGCACGATTCTTGAAAGAAATGGAAAGCCTCCGTGATGGCTTGGCTGATCAACATCTTTATCTTTTGACATAAAAATTTATTGTAGTAGATTATTTTCCTTGATTTTTTTAGAGATTCATAAAAGGAAATTATGTTTGAGGCTTATTTTATTGCTAGAAATAGTTTAATTTCGAGAGTGCACATCCTACTTTGGTCAAGAACCGACTGGCAAAATAACAAAAAACACCCTACTGGCACCCTTGCTGTCAAATGAAGGCATTATTCTTATGATATGAACCTCAATACATCTTAGAAGATTGTGGCAGAATTGTGGAGAAATAAGACATAAAGTAGGGGGTGTTGAGAAAGAGAGAGAGAGAGAGTCAAGGGATAGAGAAAGAAGACAAAGAAGGGGAGAGTAGGCAGAGAGGGGTAAGTGAGGCAGAGATGGAGACAGAGAGAGACAGGGAATGAAAAAATCTTCCTGGTGAGCTTCTAAGGGTCTAATGATTGCTTTCAAAGTTCAATTTAACAATCTTTGCTTGCCTAGGTAGCAGCATGAGAAGAATGTGCTTCATGGCCCGATTTCCATGTTTGGTATTCACATGATTATGAATATGTTGTGGGGGCAATTTGTGATACCAAACTATTGCTCACCATCCTTTACCTTTGGATGTATCTGCACAGCACACAATGCAACATCCAGATGATGTCTTATAGAATTGTGCACTCGAAACTTCTAAAAGATAATGAAAAGTGAAGACAAAGATCATTCTGCACCTCCTTGCCGCCCAGCCCCAGAATGAAGCACCTTACTCAGTGCTTTACCTAAAAACCTGGGGGCTGCAGCTCACGAATGTGGAACCTCTCCAATGCCAGGCTCACTTGGTCAGGCCCCTGGGAATCTGAGCAGAGGCTGGCTGTCAGGGTGTGCAAAGGGAGGGCTGCGGCTGCTTCTGGTGAAGGTCCCACACAGCCTGGTGCAAACTTGAGTCAATCTGCTGGGGGTTTCGTCCAATCTAGGGTTGCATTCAGAGCATCCTAA
This sequence comes from Macrotus californicus, assembly GCA_007922815.1. Classification (NCBI taxonomy): domain Eukaryota; kingdom Metazoa; phylum Chordata; class Mammalia; order Chiroptera; family Phyllostomidae; genus Macrotus; species Macrotus californicus. Next base: position 35,256 of record VMDR010006503.1, on the reverse strand, counting down.
TCTGGATGCTCCACCTTATTCTTTCTTCCTATCACCTGCCAATGCACAAGTTAAACCAAAAGACCAAGAGGAAGTCCCACAGGCTCCTCTGGACTAGGTCTGTTGAGCCAGCTCTAGAGTGCATCTCAGGGCAGTTAGTGCCATGCGGAAACGGAATTGCTCTCTGTGCACTTTAGAGGAAGCCGTCAGAGGCTGGAAATCGGAATGCTGCACTGTATAGCATTTTTGTGGGTCTTCCTGGCTCCAACATTGTGTTCCTATATTCCAAGCGACTCCCCCAAAGACAACCCAGAGCTTGCTAAAATGTCAGGGTGTGTTGGTGCCATGAGTAAGGGTGCAGGCTGTGCACGCGGACTAGGCAGGTCCAATTTCACTATGAGAAGGTCAGTCTGCTTTGCGCTCCACAGACAGACAATGCTTCTAAAAAAATGTTGAGTTTGTTGGAATGACATTGGTTAATGACATTAGAGAAGTTTCAAGCACACAATTCTATAAAACACCATCTGTGTGCTGTACTGTGTGCTGACCACCTAAAGTCTGCTCTCTTCCCATCGCAAAATTTTGATTCTCAAAAATTTTATCCTCTCCCCATCCCCTTCCTCTCTGGTAACCACCCATTAGTACCTTTTATTTTCATTTTCTGACCAATTTTACTGGAGGATTGATTTTATTTGCTTTTTCTGGTACAGATTGCACTGCTTTAATGAATATTCTGCCTCTTTATGTGGAAAAGATATCTGAGAACTTTCTCATGTTCTCATCTAAAAAACAACACAGTCACCCACCAAACCCAACCTGTGAACTCTTTCCCAACTCCCTGCACCCCTCTTTGGACCTTGTATTCTAGAAATTTCTTCTAAATTAAAAATTTCTGGCTAATTTGTGTTTTCTGAGGCTGCTCTGTCTTTCTGGACAGCCTTCTCCTCTGGGCCTCTCTGGCTTCACCTCTCACGTTTGAAGACTCGGTTTGGGCGTCACACCTCCCAACAGCTGTTCTGACAAGCTGCCCCTCTCCACTCCTTCCTCCTTCCCTGAGGCACTCACTGTTATCTTAGAAGTGTTTGCATTCCCAGCACACAACCAGAAGCATAGTAGGTGTCCAACACAATAAATGAATGAATAAAAACAGTGGAAAGAGCTTAGGCTTGGTCTCAATCAGATTCGTGCATGAAAATCAATTTTGTCACCTATTCGCCATGTGACTTTGGGGGAATGACTGCCTGTGTTTTAGTTTCACTATGGGCATTGGTGAAATGGGATTAATAATAATAGCTGCTTTCTGGGGTTCTTGTAAAGATTAAATAAGATAAATATATCAAGTGCCCAGCGTGTAAAAATAATAAGCATGCTAGTATAGTCCTTCTTCCCCTGTGAATACCTAACCATGTGAATATTTGTTTCTGGGACACAGATTGAAATCACCAAGGTCAGTCAGTAGAAGGAAGCATCTATAAACCTGGCATTTTGGCCTTTTTAAGAAATCTTCCCCATTCCCAGTCTTCCCATTCACTATGAAGGTCCTTTTCTTATGATTATGGACAGCGTTTTTGTAACTGAATAAACCTTTGGATTTAGTGACTTTTTGTTGCCTGGGTTCAGAATGAGCCATCCCCTAGGGGCGCTTCTGTGGTATGCAGATCATTTGGAGTTAAAGGCAATGAGCCACAGGCTTAATAGAAACTTCTGTGGATACTAACAGATTATCAGCAATAACCTTCTTTGACCCACCTATTTGGCAAGGCAGGCTATTGTTTACTAAACATCTGCTCTTCTTATCACCCTGCAAAGACCCTGTGAGGCCCCCAAGGTGCATTGTCCCCTCCCTTGCTCAGAATGTCTCAGAAAACTCAGCCTCCCTTTCTGTGTCTGAACCTCTGCTGTGGGTGGGGTCTCTGACTCCTTTGTGTGTGTGGGGCCCTACACGGATGCAGGTATTAAATGTGGTCATTTCTCTGGCTAATCTGTCTCCTGTCCATTCATTTACCAGCTCAGCCAGAAGAACCTGGAGGGTAGAGGAAGGTTTGTTTCTCCACATCGTTAATGCTTGAAATAGCTGTGATTGGCCTCCCAATTTCCTAAATGGTTAGTTAAAATGTAAGTATTTAAGCATCTTCAGTCATTTTTGAAAGAAGACATTGAATGAGTATCTTTTTTTAATTTTTCAATTGTCACCCTCAAGTTTCTGGTCACTTCTACAACTTACTCTAACATGTATGGCTTCTGGAAGTGTTCACTGACTGCCCAAGTTTAGCAGGTAATAGTAATAAGGAGAAATAATCAGTAACACTTGAGTTGAAGCTGGAGAGAATGTTTTAGAAGAAACAGCATAAAAAGAGTCTAGATTTTAAAAATGTTTCATTCAACAACTAAGCCATCCAAACTATGTGAGAGATTTAATGGCTCATGGTGCCGCTGCTGAGGAAAAGACGCCCTCTTGGTCCACAGCCCTGAGTACAGAACAGCACGGGCACGAGTTTTACAGAATGTCAAGCATCTTTGGTTTGTGTTGTGGGAGGCAGAGACGGAGCTTTATATTGTTCATCTACAGTGGGAAATAATGAAAAGTGAAAGTCTGAGTGATAATAATTAATCATGAATTCTGGCAATTACAAAGCATCTTCCCTTCTAACAATCTCAGGAGCGTGACGTTTCCCCCACAGGCGCCGTTGGATGCTCCTCACCTGAGACTGCCTTCCAGCGCACCGACAGGCAACTCGAAGGCAAATAGCACTTCGCGCTGAAAGACTGAGCCACCGCAGAGAGACCAATCGGAAAGCTTGTCCTAGTAAACTCTGCTTTTTTTCTTTAAAAATATTGTTTTTTAGGAGCTCCTAAAGCCAGCCAACACTTTGAGCCTCTTCCCACAGTCAGAGCTCTGCAAATTGGACTAGCCCTTTGCGTAGTAGCCACGGTAGGTCAGATTCATTCTTCATTTTCACGCACAGTCATGGCCCTCTCTCTCGGCTAGCCCACGGGGACATATATTAATCATTTTATAATAGCCCATTAGGTGTAGTCGTATCCTGTGGCAACCAGGTCTCTATTAATTTCAGAGTCTTTAGCTTTATGCAGCACATCCAATAATACATTTCTCCATCTGCTTGGCGATTGTGGTCAAAACCGTGCTTTTTAAGTTTTTGTGAGATCATATGCTTTTTTACGGTGGGGGGAGGAGGCGATTCCCTGAATTATATGTGTTAACTAATCAGAACATAATGGGATCATTATTACAAGAAAATGCCAGTAGATTATTCAAATCATAGTTGATAGTCCATCATCTATGTAATAGATACAAAATATGAATAAATATACATACATTACATTCTTGTTTGGACCTGTTTCTAATAAATAACAGTTTTGTTGCATCTAAATGGCTCCCTTTTCCTGAAACCTGATTCTTGGACTGCATAATGCTTAGTATTTGCAAAGGGACTATGGTACATACTAAATTGGGGCCTGGTAGTAACGACTTGGTTCTGGAGAGAACTTGCATTTATTGAACATCACTGTGCCTGGCACAGCATCTTAGATACTTGCCACAATGAGAGGTTGGGGGTATTCTCAAATTTTGAGATAAGAAACATGAGCCTCAGAGCCGCAAATGATCTACAGGCCTGAACAATGTACCCAAGATTACTCAGATAATTAATTAAGATTAGCTGAAACTGTACTTGGTGGTCAAGAAATTCCCTAAAAGTAATAAAATTTAAACTGTTTGAACTGATCAAAATTAAAATAGTTTAGAGTGTTGCTGTGCAACAGCTAGTCTGCAGTTTTCAAAATGGCAAGAACTTTGTTTTATTTGTCATTGTGTCCGGTGTGCCTACTTGGCATCTACACAGATTAGATGAGTGAGTGTGCATAGAATAAATCAAAAGTAAAAACCAAAGTTTCTGGCCATGCCTGCCACCTTACCAATGACCACACATTGTGAATGTTTCCTAGGTTGAGCTATACCTTGATTTTATCCTCTAGGGAGAAATACAGCTCCTTTATTGTGTTAGAAATATCAGAACAAATTAATCTTCTTAAGTTTTATGCAACATCACTCTTTTTGAGAATGTTTACCATGTTTCTGATAAATTGCAGGCTCGTCCAACTTTGCGTTAATTCAGCGACGCTTCAGCGACGCTTCTTCGTTGGATGTGCGGGCTGGTGGCTGCAGAAAGGTGAGTAAGACAGTGGCCCTCCTCTCGGTAACTGGCATGACACAATGGGAAGCTACTGAATGCTGGGGTCAGAAAAAAAGCACGAGAAGCCTGTGACCTGGGCGTATTATTAAGCTTATTCCAGGCTTGGTTTTCTTATTTCTCAAATTCACTGTTTACAATCTATATCCTTCTGTTGTCTGTTGTAAGTAGCATATCTCTCTGTGTTGTGTTTTAATCCATATGATATTTTTCTTTTATTTGGAAAACTTAAGCAATTTATATTGATAGATTTGAATTGCTTCTACTTTTTAATTTTGTGCTTTCTATTTGTCCATTTTTTCTGCTACTTTAAAAAATTATAACTCTATTTTTAGAGCAGTTTTAGGTTCACAGCAAAATTAAAGGGAAGGTATGACTTAGTCTCCCCTCGTCCCAACATTCCCAGCTCACACACCTTTGTTTTTACATATTTTAACCTGCCTTGTTTCCTCTTGTCACCACCGTTGGCATATTAATCAGGATCATTGATGTAGATATTGTTGTATTAGCCTGGGTTCCTTGGAAAGCAGAGTGTGAGCCAAAGGTTTTAAGCAAGCAGTTTATCTGAAATACGTTAACTGAGGACTGTGGGAGTGAAGGACAGGGAAGCCAATACAAAGATGGGTTGTTGAGTCAACCACTGTTAGAAGTGACTGGTGTGTCATCCTTTAGGACCATAGAATGAACTTAGTTCAATGAGTCTCAGACGGTCCACTTTGGGTAAGAAGTAGTATGGGAGGGCCCGTTATTCATTTGCTCCCAGTTCCCTCTGGCCCAAAGTTCTCATTATCCTCTGAGGCATTAATTACTTGCTAGTCCTGGGTTGACTGGGTGCAAGAGCTCCCAGGGCAGAAAGTTAAAGGTTGCAGAGCCATCAGGCTGAGCTGTGTGAAGCTGATTAGAGTTGGCCTAGACCTTACTGATGCTGCTGTGGCTGGAATCAGCATATGACCAGGAGAATCTGATCAAGCACATAAGAAATGTTCAACTCAACATTTTCCCTTGCGTCTTGGATCATTTTCTTCTGCCTAAAGAAGATCCTTTGAAGCTTCCCTCACAGAAGGCCTTTCTGTAGTAAAAAATATCCATTTTTGTTTTTCTAAACCTGTCTTTTTCTCCCCTCTTCCTCAGTTTCTGGAAGATTGCTTTGATATAGTAACAGAGATAAAGCTCTATGCTGTAAGTTATTTTCTTTCAAAACATGGAAGATATTATTTCACTGCCTGCGGCTTCTATTGGTGACACGAAGAAGCCAGCAATTAGTTTCATCACCTGGTCCCTTTAACAGACGGGCACGGTTTCTCTCCGGCTGAATTCACATTCTTCTTTGCTCCTCTGTGTTGTACAGTTTCATTCTGATTGGTCTGAGTGTGATGTCTTTCTAATTTCCTCTTTGGGGTTTTTTGAGCTTGCAACTAATCGTTAGTGTTGCTCCATCAGTTCTGAAATTTTTTTAGTCATTATCTCTTTGAATATTGCCACTTTCCTATTTTCTCTATTAACGCCATTGGGAACTTTGTTTAGATGATCTCATGTTTATTTCTGACAATTTTTGTCCATATTTCTATTTCTTTGTTCCTCTCTGGTGCGTTCTGGATAATTTTTTAATATTTTCCAGTTCACTAAATCTCTCTTTAGTGTCATCTATTCTTTTGTTTATTCCATCCATTGGTTCCTTTAACTTAAATACTTGTATTTTTCATTGATAGAAGTTCTATTTTGATTCTTTTAAAAATATGCTTGGTCATTATTTTGTAAACTATATATATTTTTATTGTTTATTCTATTACAATTGCCCTATTTTTTCCCCTTTTGTCCCCCTCCACCCAGCCCAGCCCTCTCATCCAGAGTCAATCCCCTCTCCATTGTCCATGTCCATTGGTCACTCACACATGTTCTTTCACTAGTCCCTTCCCCTTCCTCCCACCACTGCCCCCCACTTCCCCTCCTACAGCTGTCAGTCTATTCCATGTTTCCATGTCTCTGGTTCTATTTTTCTTGTTAGCTTATTTTGTTCATTGGATTCCATTTTTGTGAGATCACATGGTATTTGTCTTTTGCTGACAGGCTTATTTCACTTAGCATAATAGTCTCCAGTTCCATCCATGCTGTTGCAAAAGGTAGGACTTCCTTCTTTATGCTGCATAGTATTCCATTGTGTAAGTGTACAAATTGTTTTAATCCACTCATCTACTGATGGGCACTGAGGCTGTTTCCCACATTTAGTTATTGTAAATAGCACTGCTATGAACATAGGGGTGCATAAGTTCTCTTGAATTAGTATTTCAGGATTCTTAGGCTGTATTCACAGCAGTGAAATCATTAGGTCATAAAGCAGTTCCATTTTTGATTTTTTTGTGGAAATTCCATAGTGTTTTTCACTGTGTCTGCACCAGTTTGCATTCCCACCAACAGTGCACTAGGGATCCCTTTCTCCACATCCTCACCAGCACTTGTTGTTTGCTGATTTATTAATGATTGCAATTCTGACAGATGTGAAGTGGTATCTCATTGTGGTTTTAATTTGCATCTCTCTGATGGCTAGTGATGTTGAACATCTTTTCATCTGTCTATGGGCCCTCTGTATGTCCTCCTTGGAGACTTGTCTATTCAGGTCCTTTGCCCATCTTTTAATTGGATTGTTTGTCTTCCTGGTGTGGAGTTGTGTGAGTTCTTTGTGTATTTTGGAGATTAAAACTTTGTCCCATGTATTAATGGCAAATATGTTCTCCCATACAGTTGGCTCCTTTCTCATTTTGATGATGTTTTCTTTAACCGTGCGGAAACTTTTTAATTTGATGTAGTCCCTTTTGTTTATTCTTTCCTTTATTTCCCTTGCCTTAAAGGATATATTGACAAAAAAAATTGCTATGTTGGATGTCTGAAATTTTACTGCCTATGTTTTCCAATAGGATTTTTATGGTATCACAACTTTATATTTAAGTCCTTTATCCATTTTGAGTTTGATCATTGTTTTTAATCTCTCGTTCACTAATCAGTTTTCATGCTTTTCTTTTTCTTTTTACTTAGATGGATCAATGTTACTTATTTTATATCTGTACAAGACTGTCAGTTTCCGAATTCCTTGTGGGCCTTTATCTTATCTCTATTGTGTCTCCCAACTCCCACTCATGGTGCCTTCTCTTCAGCTGTGTTTTGTGACCGTTTTTTGCTTTGTTTATTATAGATGATCTATTTTCCTTATATCTTGTAAATTAAGTGCTATTCTCCAAGGACAAGGTTGAATTTTAATTCCTTTAAAGAGAATTTATATTTTATCCTGGTAGTTACCTGTTGGAATGACTTACCCCAAATCAATTTATATTAAATTAAATTAAATTATTCACTTTTATTTTACGATCATATCGGTAACACAAGTTTGGATCACTCATCTCTATGAGGGCCAGTAGTGTTTACAAACTGTCAGGAGAAATGTTTGATTTCCTCCCCCTAGACAAAGATCATGGCAAGAAATTCTCTTTTCTAAGTACTACTCTAATGGCATGTTTTATTTCAAGTTCACTGTTACTTTGAGGCTAGACACCTTTGGGATTCAGTGCAGGCATCTTCTACTAGATCTCCCAGCTTGAACCACCTCTGACTTTATCTGTTTTCTGCTGTGCACAGTCCATCTGTCAGGGAAGAAGCCCAAGATTTCCAAAGCTTGGCAGAAACTTGAGGCAAAAGTCAAATTTATATTCAGTTTCACTCCAGGGTCCTGTTACATTGTTTTTAGTTCCATGAATTCCTTACTATCATGCCTGTTTAGTAATACATTAAAAAATTCTTTTATATTTTATCTAGCATTGTGGCTGTTGCAATGAGAAAAATAAAAGAAACTAGAATACGGTCTTTATAATGTAACAACTGTTGCCTCCATATTTTTTTTTCTAAATTTGTGTTTTAATTATTTAAACTCAATTTAAACATACTCATTCTCCCTTTTTTGGTTCCTTTTCCTTCAGGTTGTTTTTCCTGTCTTCCTCTTCTTCTGTTGCATCCCTGCTTTTACTATCTTGTTCCTCATAAAAGAAAAATTGGAAATAATCTAGCATCAATGATTTACACTTGGTGAAAGATTAATTTATTACATTTCAATGTAGTTTTAATCTTTCAGTCACTTACCTTTTATATATTTTTTTTCTGTTACATAAAAAATAAGACTTTCTCCCCTCTTGTTTGCTGACATTTAAAATTCTTTTAATAGGGGACAAATTGCTTTTGGGCAGGAATACTACTGAATCTCATTTTCTACAAGGCTGTGTTGATGGTAAATGTAATTTAATATTTTAGCTACAGTAGTAGTTCCTTTCTGTTGGACACTTGGGATATGTTTGGCACCATGCTCATGATTCACCTACATCATCTTAAATCTTCAAACTGCCTGGCTAGGTAAATAATACCGCATTTATTTTACTGGTGAAGGGGGCTGAGTTCTCAGTGGGTGCGGTAATTTAGCAACGTTTACATAGTTAGTGAGATTCTCAGTCTGGCTCGTCTGGTCCCCGAACCTGTCCTTCCTCTCCACTGTCCCACACCGTCTCTGGGGCAACTGCCCTTACCGAAGCTGCCTCGTGAGCGCTCTGCTTTGATAACTGCTGACTCTTAAAGGAAAAAAAAATAAAAAGGATTGGTTCTAGTTGGGTTTTTCATTTATAAAAGTTAAGTTCTATTTTAATTCTTTATCAAATATGCTCGGCCATTCTTGAACTCCCTCCTTTAAAAAGAACAGATGGCCTATTTCTGGATGCTGGCTGGAGGCTGGAGGTTTTGAGATAGCATATAGAGCCATATATATTCTCACTTCCTATACATGTTTCTTCCAACACCTGGAAGCCCATCTTATAACTTCTCTGTTTCAGACTCCTCCAAACCAACATTTTACCCTGTCTTTTTATTATAATTATTTTATTTTCTAAAACACGTGATATTATTTCAGTTAGTGTTGTTGATATGACCAGACCATAACTGGCTCTTCTACTGACATGCTAGAATATATCCCTAATGCCTCATATATTTCAAGTTATGGTAGTAAAGAGCCTGACAATAAAGTGTGCTGTTTGAACATAGCCTCTTCGTTAATTGAGCTATTACTGTACTTCCCTAATAAAAAACTCTTTTTGGGTGAAAGCCAAGATGGACCAGCCTGTGCTGAAATCTGCACCATTCACCCCAGAGTGGTTCCAGAGCACTGCATTTTAAACTCAGTCAGAGACTCTTGCTCTCTTTTCCCCTCAGGCAAATGAGGACACAGCCTTGCCCCTCATCTCCCAGAGCTCAGGAAGGTGTAAGCAAGTGGATGGAAAGCCAATTAAATGCTTTGACTTTTTAAGACAAACTATTACACATCAAGCTACCATAATTATAAAGGTGTTTACTGTATTTTGTGAAGAAAAAGTTAAACTAAGGAGCAGAAATTACGTTTAGCATGCATAATTTATATAAATGGAATATTAAACTCTAAGTATATAAACATCTGTATTATAATATATAATAGTATAGGGTTGCACCTCCCATGTTTTAAAATAACATCTCAACTGCTCATCTAATTAGTTATTTTCTATGTTCCAAGGAATTGTTCCCAGTGAGGAAAACCTACAGAGAACCACAGGTGGGAAGCGTGGGGCTGGGCTGTGGGAGACCATTCTCCCGGTGGCTGTGCTGGTGCCCCTCTGTGCTCTCCGCAGTCACAGGCAGGACTTGGGTACAACTCTCCGGACACGCAATAATAAGCTGACATGGCAGATTTGGACTGTAGTGTTGTGGTTGTCTCAGATGTATGCTCTTTGCTCTTCATTGCTTTGGGAAAAATTAATGCTATATTTATTCTATGGAGTTGGGGATTCAAAGATGATTAGGACAGTGTTGTTAGCTTGAGGGGAGGTGACACTAATGCAACTGGGTGCAAAGCATGTTCCCCTGAAAATAGGGGAATGCCCCCACAATCCCACCTTCAGCCAGGATGGGGAAGAGGAGGAGTGCCCACAAAGTGGAAGGTACAGCATTTAGGACACATCACATAACCAAGGCAAGTTAATAGCTGTGCCTTCCTGAAGGGAAGTAGGCTGCTGCCCAAGGTGCCTTTCCCGGATGCCTGTGCATCATTGGAAGCTCTTGCCCTGACTAAAGATGGCAGACTAAAGAGAGCCAAAGACATCGGGGAGCTGACAAAAATGGCAGACACCAGTACACCTTAGGAAGAGCCAGATATGAGGTCACATAGAAAGTTTCAAGATGAGCATTTAAATTAGGTCAGGCTGAAGGTCAGATGAGAGAGAGCCACAAGGTCAGAGGAGGTCTGCAGAAAAGTCAAGAGGTCTTCCTGCCTGGAGATCTGCCTGGAGACAGCAGCAAAGTTGATGGAGCTGCGGCGAGGCACCAGGCCAAGCACAGACACATGAGAGGTGCTTGCAGACAGGAATGCTGAGCGGCAGATTTCTGACTCTTCTCTGAAGAATGTAAGGAAAAGTCACTCTCTTGGAATGGGCACTTTTGGTACAGGACTTTAGAGTTTGGTATAAGCTCTCTCTCCCTCTGGGTTTTCAGCATTTGAATGTTTTGGGCTCTTGGCCATACTCCCTGCACAGAGCAAGAGATGCAGGCCCCACTAGGAACAGACCTCACATGGGTAGCAGCCCACTCCTGGAGGGATGAGTGACTCCCTAAGCTTTAGCCTCTGAGGCACCGTGACCCAGTGTAACATGGCAAACAGTTTTCTGAACTGCTACCTGGAGGCTGAGAACAGAGCACCCCAGATCCTATCCTGACCCTGAAGGAGAGAGCTTCAGTGAGAGGATGGCGACTCCTAAACCCACAAGTGCACGTTCCAGGGAGGGTGGAGATCTGTTTGTGGGACCAGCTAATGGACAGATAACAATATGGGGAACTTCTGGGTGTGGTTTTGGCTTGTAGCCCTTTGGGAAGCAAGGGAAGTTCTGGGTCTCGTGGGAGAGGGGGGCCCTGAGCAGGAGTGTTCTCAGCCTGCCCCCCCCAAACCCCTCCAGGTAGGAACCCTGTTAAAAAAACCTGTTTCCTTCAACATAATTGTTGGGTCATAGAGATTGAAGGTGCTAAGGGCTGAGCTCTGGTTTGCATGATAACACTCAGTTAAAGTACTGTGGGAATAGCTAAACTCTTCATGAAATTATAAACAAAGATTCCTGAGAAGAAGAAAGGGAAAAAACCCTATTTAGTGGTATTAGGGCAGGTACATGTAGATTACTGTGATTAAAAATTTACTGTAGCACTTAAAACCCTGTGCTGTTTGGGTGTTGTACAGTTGGGTGCTGCACCCACCAATAAATTCACATTTAAATTTCCTTAGCTTCAATGCAGAGAAAACAAAGCAAGCAAAGCCAACTATAATAAAAAAACGTCAAAATTCAAATCCAGTGTAGTATGGAAGGGAGGAAAGCTCAGTTTCCTGCCCCACCCTTTTCTCCTCCAGCCTTTAAACCTCTCAAAAGGGAATTTAATCTGCATAAAGAAGTTGAAACGTGACACTTTGGCTCCAAACACAGACTTGGTAACCGAACTGTAAAATGCAGGCATTTGATTCTTTATTGGCATACGTTCTCTGTTGTGTTTCCACAAGGCAGCTCCTCTCGTTAAAGTGACATCCGTCTACATCAAAGGAAAAAGAAAGCCCTTGTCTGTTTGTACACCGTCCTGGGCGTGTGTCCTCCTTTCCATTCCTTTTCTCAGTCCTCTTGAGCTGTGGCCCTTTGTAGCCCTGCCTCGCTGACCTTTTGGGTGGATCATGTGAACTTTTCTCCATTCAGGTGTCTGGCAGGAAATGCATTAAACTGTACTTTATTAAAAATCTGCTAAGAATTCCTTCTTTAGTGTGGGGCTCTTTCAGAGAGGAATTGAAGGCTGCCAATTTTAGCCCATTCCCAAGGGAACATGTTTGCACGTGGATGATGACCTGAGATGCCTCTTTATGGAGCACACGGCAGTGGGGCTGCGTGTGTCTGAGTGTCAGGAGTTCGCTGCACTTGTCATGCAGGCTGGGGTGGGTCGCAGCCCTCCCATAGATGAAGTGACGCAGCTTCTCGTCTTGTTGGCTGCAGTCGACTTGGAACAGGAAGAGACATTCTAGGGTGTAAATAAAGGTCCACTTATCAGATATTTATTTTCAGAGGGATGCTTGAGACAGTTCATTGCTTGTCTCCAGAGTCCCCGTGTCTTCTTTCTGCAAGAACTGGGTGTTTGGATGAACTTTCAAGCTTGCCGGGTTTTGATGTGGTGCTGAAACAGAAGCTTTGATGCTTCAAGCTGCTGACTGGAGAGGAAATGCAGGGTTTTAAACTTATCAGCAGATGTACAGAACATACAATATCCAAAAAGTTTTTCCTCCACAGGTTCCGTGCTAGGAAAGGGTAGACTAAATATTTACATGAAGTACTCGAGAGCTGGTCCTGACTCCTCTCACACCCCAGCTCTCGAAGGTCCGTTTCCACTGTTTCCACTGGCCCTGGAGAATCTTTTATCTGTAGGCACTTGCCTCTCGATTTTCCTTACCTGGAATGCCCCTTTGTTTTCTTTTTGTCCTGCTGTGTTAGTTTTGTAGGGCTGCTATAATGAAGTACTACAAATTGGGTAGCTTAAACAAACAAACAAACAACAGAAATACATTGTCTCATAGTTCCGGAGGCTAGGACTCAGAGATGAAGGTGTTGGCAGGCCCCTGCTCTCTCTGAAACCTACAGGGGAATTCTTTGCCTCTTTCTAGCTTCTGGTGGTTTGGTGGCAATCTTTGGCATTTCTTGGTTTATACATACATCACTGCCATTCTCCACCTCACGTGGTGTTCCTCTGGTGTGATTTTATATCATTTTCTCTCTGTTAGTCTGGCTCTGTGTCAGATTTCACATTTTGATAAGGCTATCAGTCACATGAGATAAGGGCCCTCCCTAAAGACCTCATTTTAATTTGATTATCTCTGTAAAGAATATATTGCGAAATAAGTTCAAATTTTGAGGCAATGGGAGTCAGGACTTCAACATACTGTTTTTTAGGAGGACACAATTCAGCTCATGACCGCTGGCTAGTATCTTTCCTGAGAACTCAGTTTCTAAGCAGTCTTCGTGATCCTTCACGCTGAGATGAAATAGCCTTTCTGTGAACTTCTTTAACACTTGGTATTTCCCCCCATGATGGGACTTAATATACCACATTGCCTGCCCAATTGTCTGTCTTCCACAACAAATGCTAAGCTTGAAGCCAAGGATTGTTTTGCTAGCACAGTGCCAAGCATGTAAGGAACACTCCCTGAGCTCACAGTAGCACGACATACAGGGGGAAAGAGTATTTCTGCACCTGTGATTTTGCAAAATCTTTAGCATTTACAGTGATATTTTATATTGAAAAAGAAAACAGCCTCTCAATTGACTAAATAGATTATTTCATCTGAAAGTAACAAAATGACCATACTTGGCTTTGGTAAGAAGACTTTGCAATGAATCAGAATCACATTGAGAAGTGAAAACAGTGGTTTGAGCAATCTCAACAGCCCTTTTTAGAAAGATGAGCTGGACAGGGCTCGGGGACAAGTGTCTCTGTAATAATGGGGTGTGTGGGACTTAATGCTGTTGAGGCGCTCAGAGCACGGGGCAGCGAATCCGAACAGCTGGCTTCTATTCCTGACTTGCGCTGGATTCCCTGTGACCTCCAGCAAATCACTTACCTCCCAACACTCTTTTAAGTGCGCTTTAAAGTAAGGTTGGCAATTATGACCATGTAAACATATGGAATGTGAGGAGGGCTAATTTTTAGAACGGGGTTTAAAGAGATTTTCCTGAAAGCTATTATTTACTTTAAATGCTATGAATGTTATAGACTGGAAAACTGGTAATATTAGCCAAAATATAAAAAAGATAAAACAATTTGAATGAGTAGATTCAACTTCAGTAAGCTTAGAATCAAATATCTTATTTTTTACCCTTTGGTAAATAAAGCCAGGTGTATAGAAGGCATACTGCTTTATAGGGGGGGAAATGTGACTCATCCCAGTCTTACATGTCCCCCTTTTGTTTCTTGTTATAGAGAGTTAACTGGAAAGCTGACCCTTGCAGAGAGGCTGGGTGGGAACCAAAATGACAGAAGTGGAGAGGTGCAGGGTATAGGAGTGGAGTGCACCAGTCTCTAAGGGACGTTGACGGAGAAAGTAGAAGTTGGGACTGCACCCTATTTCCTGCATGAACGTCAGAGCAAAGCCGCAGAAGCAGCTGCGCAATCTCATCCCGTGAGGCTCGGTGCTGGCAGTGCTGTTGGAAGGGCATCTGCGGCCAGCGTGCTGGGAGTTGTGCTTGAAGAGAAATTGATATTAAATTAATTATAAAATTAAAGTCAGAAATTTCAGAGGATGGTGGATGGTACTGCTAGAGATTACAGAAATGTTCCTAAAGCTTCCAATTTTCCTCTTAGGCACTCCATATCCTGCCCGTGGTCACTAAGGCTGATAAAAGGAATATATGCAACAAAACATGTAAATACATGGACATGTCTCAATTAAGAATGACTCTCATTTCTTTTGGAGCTTTAATGCTAAAAGGAATAAATAATACATGTAGATTCTTAAAACAAGGTTTCTGATTTCCTGTCAAACCCTGAGTCTAGTCGATCAATCCATATACCTGGATGGAGACAATGACCAGTTGTTAATTTCTCTACAGTGTGTTAAGTGGTGTGGGGGTTATTCAAAAAGTCAAGGGTAAGAAAACATGATGCCAAGTTGTTTATAGTTTGATTACTTGGAGTAGCCGTAAGAGAAGGAAATAATGGTGGGATAATACTACAGGAAATTTCAGTTCTGTGATGTTATGAGAAGATAATACATGTTGTATCCAGTTCTAAAAGGAGAGACCTTTAATGGATAGCAGTGGATAGCAGGTTCTCAAACACATTGGTTGATTCAAGGTAATTTTGTTACAACGTTAATGAGAAAAAATCATCATTCCCAGCCAGAGCCACTGTGTGTGGGGTTTGCCCATGCTCGCTGTGTCTGCGTGGGTTTTCCATGGTGGCTCCAGTTTCCTCCCCAGTCTCAACGACAGGCCTGTGAGGTGAGCTGGCGTGTCTGCGTTGTCCAGGTCTCAGTGAGTGCGGGTGAGTGGCCCTGTGACGGAGGGTATCCGGTTCAGGCTGCGGTCCTGAATTTGCTGTTGTGACAGACTCTGGTCCCTGGTGACCCTGAACTGGAATAAGCTGGTTAGAAAAGAACTCTCTTACCTGTTTTTATACATCTTTCTTAAATGTATGTACAATTTACTTTTATCTCAGCGTTTAGTATTAGAAGTGTTTTGCATCTTTTCAGTGATGTTTCTGTGCCAGATATGTGCTGTAGAAATTTAACTGTTGTCTCTATCAATTCGATAACAAAATTGTTTTCATTCTATGTCATTTCCCTTAAAGCCTCAGTTTCCAAGAACCTATGGAAGATGTTACGTGAGGACTTACTGTATTCAAGATATTTATGGAAACTGCGAGACTTCAGCTGGGCCTTGAGGGAAATTTGAATGGCAGAGGGGATGGTTAGGTCAGGGGTGGCAAATGCGTGTGCCTGGGTGCTTACTGTCTCCATGCTGCCCATGGCAGACATTGTTCATCAGTCACCCTGTAGCAGATTTCTCTTTCCTGAGAGAACTATCCACATACTGCTTTCTTGGATTAATTTAAGTAAATGGTTTGTTTTCCTATTACACTACAGTGTAAATATTAAGCCTTGTTCATGTCTGACTGTACTGAGTTAGGCACATTGAAGAGACTCATTGTGGTGACCACAGAGGTGCTCTGCTGAATCTCACTTCGAAGAAAGAATTTCCCGTTCATCTGTGAGAAAGGCGTTAGCTGATCATCTGCTTCAGGGATTTGCCTTTGCTTTAGCATTTCACTCAAAGTCACGATCTTCTGGGTTTCCCCTGGCCAATGACTAAGCCAGTAGGGGAACTAGGGCTTGATGTTCTGTGATTTGCAGACTTTGCTCTGGAGCTCCTGTTGGGTTGGCTGAGCATTAGGTATGCGTGGCAGTCAGGGCTTGTCCCTGCCCACCCTGCTTCCTCCCCCTCATCTTGCATAGGCAATGCTCCTGGTTAACCTCTTGTACTCCTAATGCACTCTCTTTTTTTTTAACAAACCAAAAAGACAAATTATTGCAGTGGAGAAGGTATTTCCCAATGATACATCTTATAAAAGCTTAATATCAAAAATATGTGAGGAACTCCTACTATTTAACACCAAAAAGACAAACAATCTGATTTACTGTACTTTTTCCATTACTGTTTACCCCTCTGATTCTCCCTCCCTCCTACAATCGCCACATTATTGTCCATGTCCATGCGTCCTTTTTCCTTTTTGTTCAACCCCTCCACTCCCTACCCTTCCCCAACTTAGCTGATATCCTGCTCTCTATCTGTCTCTATTTTGCTTGTTAGTTCAGTTTATTCATTAGATTCCACATATGAGTGAAATCACATGGTATTTATCTTTCTCTGATGGGCTTAGTTCACTTAACATAATCCTATGCTGGTCCATCCATGCTATTGCAAAGGTTAAGATTTCTTCCTTTTTTATGGCTGAGTAGTATTCCACTGTGTAAATGTACCATAGTTCTTTTAACCACTCATCTGCTGATGGATACTTGGACTGCTTCCATATCTTGGTGATTGTAAATAATGCTGCAAAGAACATAGGGGTGCTTCTGTTGTTTCTAATTAGTGTTTCAGGTTTCTTTGGATAAATTCCCAGAAGTGGAATTACTGGGTCATAAGGCAGCTCCATTTTTAATTTCTCTGGATATTTCATAGTGCTTTCCACAGTGCCTGCGCCAATCTAACCAAGGATGTAAAAGACCAGAAAATTATAAGACACTGAAGAAAGAAATTGAAGAAGATACAAATAAATGGAAG
This sequence comes from Macrotus californicus, assembly GCA_007922815.1. Classification (NCBI taxonomy): domain Eukaryota; kingdom Metazoa; phylum Chordata; class Mammalia; order Chiroptera; family Phyllostomidae; genus Macrotus; species Macrotus californicus. Next base: position 18,158 of record VMDR010006503.1, on the reverse strand, counting down.
CATGTTCTGTGTTCATGGAGAGGAAGAATTAACATCATTAAAGTGTTCATACTACCCAAAGCGATCTACAGATTCAGTGCTATTCCTCTGACGATACCTATGATGTATTTCACAGAGCTAGATTAAATATTTCAAAAATTCATACAAAAGGCCCTGAGTAGAAACTACAGTCTTGAGACAGGAGAACAAAATTGGAGGAATCACACTACCTAATAAGAAACTGTACCATAGGGCACAGTAATCAAAAGAGCAATGTACTGACACACAGATCAATGGAACAGAGTAGACGGCACAGATAAACCTCATGCACTCCTAGTGTCTGTTTCCAGAAAGATTTGCATGGATGCAGCAAAAGTTTATGGGATTAAATCGAGTTGGTGGTAAGCTTTCACTGGATTTACCATTCTGTGCTCTCTTGTTCCAAGTTGAGTCTCCATTCTTTCGTTCCACAAATATTCTCAGCACCAGCAAAGTTTTGGGTTCTGAGATAGATGTTGGAAATTCAAAGAATAATAAAGCTGATCCCTATCATTCACAAGACAGACTCATAAACATAGATATAGAAACTAGACTTAAGAGACAAGCAGCTTGTTCAAGACTGTTCTCCTCAGTGGCCAACTGAGTTTTGAACCACCCCCTCCCCGCCCCCCGCCACACAGGAAACAAAAGGTTTTGGTTGCACAGTATGATTCCATAACAGGTACTATAGAACTGGGGCTGTTAAATGCACTAGTGTTCACATAACTTTGTTCTAGTTCATATTCCCAGAGGGAATTCTTTGGAACACACTAATCCCTCAGGTGTGCTTTATGGAATGAACATGTTCAACGTGTTAAAATAGGTTTCTTGACTGCAGTTTATGGGGAGTCTTTTATATGCTGTTACATTGTGCATTTGCAAGAGCAGGTCAAGTAGTCAATGTTTTCCAAACTCATTTGGATCATGAATTGTTTTACAGCACACCATTGAGAAATGCGATCCTGCCCAGTTAAATCAATTGATGGTTTATTACTTACTGCAATCAATAGCTAACATCCATTCGACATTTTCTATCTGCGAGCCACTGCGATCCCGTGAAGGAGGCATTATTATTGACCCCAGGTTTCCGATGAGAAATCTGAGGCCAGAGGGATAGTAACTTGCCCTGAGCTACATAACCCTGCCCAGCCCCACTACCCCGCACTGTCCTGCACTCTCCTGCCTCCTGGTGTCTTTGAGGTGTGAGGGGGACATATGACTAAAATTCCCCAAGGACACAGAAGAACGTATGTGAAAGAATTACAACTGCTTTGCTCACCCAGAGAGACCACGGGTATTGTGCAATTCAGTGGGACACATGCACAAAGCCCTGGAGAGAAGGTGCATTTGGATGATGTTTGGTGGGAGGAATGAGCAGGCCCAGCACTAAAGCTTCCATCTGGCAGTCGGGCAGAGGGGTTCTCCCTTCCATGAGTCAGCACTGTGTATGCTGATTCACCTCCCTTTTCTTTATTCCCTCTGTTTTTTGGTGCCCTAGCACTCTGTCCCCTGTACCCCAACATGTACTGTCAGAAGCTGGCAGACACGGGAAGAGCCAGGGCTTTACACTTAGGCATCTGGATTTAGGTCTTTTCTGTATCACTTGCCAATTGTTCAAGTGACTTAATCTTTCTAAGCCTCAGTTTTCACTTGAGTAACTGGTGCTGTAAAAACTCTCTACATCATGAGATTACTGTAATGATTCAAGAAACTAATATATGTAAAGTACTTAGTGCTTAATACATAGTGGGCCCTTAATAAATGGTGTAGGCTGCAAAGTCGTCTCTCTCTAGCTGTTTCTGAAATTAAATTGTGACCTCTTACATTGAATATTCTCCCAAATGGAAGGGGGAAAAATGTAATTTCAGGAACCATGCAGGTAGTAGGACAAAGAGAATATATTTTCCAAGGAGGGTGATGGTTTTGAAACCCTCTCCAAACAAAGCTGGGAAATGCATGACTGCTATGATAACTCTCACCTGGGACAGGGACCCCAGCTTTGGTTTATTTTGCGATGACCCCAGGTGCCACAGCACCAGGTAATCTGCACGTGTTTCGTGGGTTTGCTGGCCACTGATTTGTGTTTTCTTATGACTTTTGACTGTCACCTCAGTACCTTGCCAGTAATTTGAGTATTTTGAAGAGGCAGACAATGAGGGTTTAGTAGGCTCTAATGTCTGTTCTGTGGCTTTATTTGCCTCTTTCCCAGAGATTGAGCATTTGTGTCCACGGGCATGAGATCGATTGCTGCATTGTGCAGCAGAAATGAAAAGGAAACGTTCTTTCGTCTCCAGCTCTGCCTGGCATGGGCTGCGGGCAGGGCCTTGTCTAACTGGCTGCATGTCCTGAGTGGGTGGACATGGCCACTGTAATTGCACACTTATCTCTGAGACAAAAAATAAATGAAATTGCCATCTAATTTATTCAGATGGCTCTCAAAAATGCAGCCATTTATGTACTGATTTGATTTCCAGGAACTAGAAAGAAACTATGAAGGCTTTGTTAGGAAAATTACTTCGGCACAAAGTGAGTCCTCTCTCTCTCTCTCTCTCTCTCTCTCTCTCTTTTTTTTTTCCTAGCCACAGTAACTAATAGCTTAAGATATAAGATAAAAATAACGTATTTTGTAATTAATATTTTAATTTACTAAGATGGGAACTAAATGGTGACTAGACTTCTCTTCCCCTTGATAATAATGAACCTCGGCAATTTCAAACGGAGGAGAGCAGCCAGGAATTTAATACGTTTGATTAAGAACATGTTGCCACAGTGGCCATTATGTTCCTATTTAAAAGAGCAAAACAAAACTCAGGCTTGTTTTATTTTGGAACTGCAGGGGGTCTCATGGCATCAAAAGAAGAGAAGAAAATGTTTAAGGATAATTAAGGGCAATTTGCCTGATCAGGTCTTTTTCCTCCTTTTTCTCCTTCCTCTGATTCTCCCCACAGTGCTCAGTAATTGCCGTTTCAGCGACCTGAAGATATTTCTTCCCTTCAAGTAACTCGCCTATCTGGCTGTTGCCCACACTTATAATTGATTGCATAAATCAATGCATCTCCATTAGTTCGTTTTAAAAAGCGGAATATGAGTTACTCTCTGTCTGTCGTACTGGTTAGTTAGACATCAGGAAAGCTAAGGGTAAGAATTAACACGTGTTGATTCATTTCATCACCAAAGGAATGCTATAAAATGGCATTAGCATGGGAAACCAGAGTAGCTTTCTTAGGGTCTCACCGTTGAGGGTGAGATTGGAACTCTAAGCTTTGTTTTCACTTTATTACCTCTTTAAGCTAAACTTTGTTAGGTTCTTTATTCATTTTAAAACGTTCCATTTAGAAATTTCATTTGTTCTTTCGATTTGAATGCCCCTGGCAAGCATTTAAGCATATAACACTTAGGTTCCAAAAAAGTGAGTCTGGCGACTCTCAGAAAAGGCATTTCTAAAGTCATTCACAGCAGCTTCCCTGGGGACTAAGAAAACTCAGTCACCTCCAGAGAATTGTTAGCTGAAGTTTTACGATAACAGAACCCAGGGCAGGAACTGAGCTCCTAAAATGCAAAGTGTTTCCATTTGACACTGTGTTTCACTCTGAATACTGATGTCCAATGGCATCACACTCCCAGATAAAGTGGCTTCCTGGGAAAAGGAGTGATCCAGAAATTTTGACCTCAAGGTTGTTTCAGGTTTTCTTTAAACACAGGTGAACTGAACAGTGTGGACCAAAGTGTCACATAGTGGGTGAGTAAGGGAAGGACAAAGGATGGTGAGCTGGGTAAAGGATTAGGTTGTGTGTTCCGGTGGAGGAGTCCACAATGACCCTGAGTCTAAGATGCAATGGTTGTACTGCCGGTTTAGGGGATGGGCAGTGCTCCATCCACATGTTCTTCATCTGGACAGACTATCGGAAACGGGTAAACTCTCACTGTGCTCAGATGTGTGAGTCTCAGAGGAGTACGAAGGAGTTTATTCTCCCTTCCAGATTGGCCCCTGGTGAGTGACTCCCCAGTATTCCTAAGCTCACAATCACACACATTTCCAGGCAACATGGACGCAGAGTTTAGATTTTTGAGGGTTTCTTTTTATTTTTTCATAGTTTTGATTTTCAACTGCATTTTACTCACAGTAACAGCCAAATATTTGCATATGAAGCACATTTGCTCCAAGTTCTAATTTCAAAAGAATGTTTAAAAAGAACATTAGACATAAGAAAAGGCTTTGGAGAATAACACAGAAAAGGGGCTTGGGGAAATCACTAGAATGCGCCGGGTCAGCCTGACCTCCTTAGACTCTAAGGGTAAGGAGGTGGTGTGTAACTTTTAGCCTGAAGTCCTCGGAGGGAAGGTGGCATGAACCAGGTTCTAGCCCCGTTCTTCCACCGAACTTTATCCTGTGCTCTGGGAGGTGTTTCAGTCCCTAGGAGCCTGTAAAATGCTTTATATCCTGAAGACTCTATTTAGTACCTGACTGCTTGAACCAAAGCTAATTTTACTCTGTTTTGAGAAAATATTTGAGAAATTGTGACTAGTCAGAATTGAGGGAGAACCTATGGATTAAAAAGTTAGATATTTTTTGAATAATAAACTACAAATGAATTAGAAAATTGTGAATTGAGGTTAATTTTGAGGTCACATTCATTCTAACTTTGGCATAGTTTTGGAGAAAAGTATCTTTATGCCGAGTATTGGATCCATTCCTGCAGACTGGCTGTTGTCTCTCCCTCCAGCCCCGTCATCTGTGACTCTCCTCTTTCCTCAGCACTGCTCACTCTGGCCGTCCACCTGCCTCTCCTTCCTGCCAGGCCCCTTCACACCCAGCCCAACACACACTGTGTCCTCAGCCTGGATCCCGCCCACTCCCTCTCGGGGGCAATTTTTGCTTAATGTCAGGGGACTAATTAAAGTTTTTCTTGTTTTGTTCTCATACCACCTTGTATTCTTCTTTATAGAATATATAAACATAATTGAAAATCACTTGTGTAATTCCTGCTTTAGTATTAGTCTCTTTACAGATTGTAAGACTCATGAGGATAGAGGCTGTAATTATCTTGTTTGCAATTATATAATAGTTTTAGATCATAGCCAGTGCTTGATAAATCATTACTGTATGAATGAATGTATGACTGGTATTGGACATCAAAAATATTTAGGATGAACAACTGGCAAGTCAACTGAAGTGGAAGCCACGTTTTCGACATTGAAGATAAAATAGCCTTAGGATTCTAAATGCTAAAAATAGAGAAACATGGATGTTAAGCATATATTGACTGAGTAGTGAGGAGTGCTGGGGAGACAGAGAACAAAGAATGTTGACGATCTGATATTCAGGCACAGAAAGAACAAAGACCAAGGTTCACCTGTGATCATTACATCATTACACGGCAGATAATGGAAGGGGACTGGTGGACTGAACCTGCTTAATGCTACTTTATTGAAAGTCCCAGGTGTAAAAACATGCTCTTCGTGATAACCCAGGTCTATCAGTGAAGTAATTTCTCGACCTTCTGACAAGGCTGGCAGCTGTGAATTCAGTGTTATCTGCCCACACACATAGAATGCAACAGTTCTCACCCTTCTTGATTTCTCCGAGAGCTGACATTGCATGAGCTTTCCCAGAACAGTTTTTCAGAATGGCGTATCCTTCCTTTGTAACACCATGGTGTCCTCTATATCTATCATTGCATTTATTTATCTATTTGTTTCCTCTACTAGAACGCAAGCTTCTAAATATTAATGATTTTTTTCTCATTTGCTTATATAGTTCCATAAGTAGCTCAGCACCTATGTAGAGTTTGGCAAACTTAATGGAATTAAACTCGTTTTAATTAAATACTTGTTTTCTTTTGCCAAGTAAATAAATTGATTGGGAGATGGTCCAATGTATGTTCATATAAGAGTGCCCAGCAGAGTAGGTTATGCAGTAAAATGTAATAAAGTTAATTATTTGACAAATTTTAGCCATGAATACTTTTGTAGATTGATAGAAAAGTCACCTCATTGCTGCAATGTGACTTTGCAGCATCTCCCATCCAGAGCCAGAGTCCCTTTACCCAACCCTTGAATCTTGTTTGGACTCAGAATTTTCTTTGACCAAGAGAATGTGACAGAAATCATGTGTCAGTTTCAAGCTTATCTCTTTCTTCTGTTCTCTTGAAACTTTGCACAATTGCTGTGTGAACAAGTCTAGGCAGCTATTCCACTGAGGTCATCCTAGACCAACTGGTTCCTAGTTGACCTGGCAGCTGACCACAGACACATTGATATATAGATACCTGTCTGAGACCAGAACTACCCAGCTATGCACAGCCCAAACTGCTGATCTGCAGAATTGTGAGCTAAATAAATGGTTATTGTTTTAAAGCATTACACTTCAGGGTTATTGTGTAGCAGAAGTTAATGATTATGGATGTGTTACTTTTAATTTGCTAAGTTAAAATAGCTGATGCTACAATATATTTTGCTAAGAAGATGGGTGGTGAGATCTCACCCACGCTTTTGGGGGAAAGCCTCAAAAGTCTAAATTCAGGATCGATTCCGAACAACTGACATGTAGCCTTATTCAAATTGATAAGAGCTTTAGTAGGAGAAACTTACATACACAGACAGCTGTTCCCAGAGGTGGCCAGCCTGGAAGAATTCACACTCCTACTAGGACAGGGTCTTTTTTAAAAATTAATTAGTTAATTTAATTTTAGAGAGAGGGAGAGAAACATCAATGTGTGGTTGCCTCTCATGCGTCCCCTACTGGGGACCTGGCTCACAACCCAGACATGTGCTCTGACTGGGAATGGAACCTGCAACTCTTTGGTTTGCAGGCCTGTGCTCAATCCACTGAGGGTCTCTTTTTTTATAGGGACTCAACAGTAAAATGATATGCTGGGAAGCCACATAGACCTCCAGAAAGAGCAATGCATTCTAGTTAACATATAACATCAGGTAGTTATCACACTCTCCACATTCATTACCCTTTTTCCTGCGGGCATGACATTTATCTTTGGGCACTGGGCTTTCTGGATAGTCAGCCAAGCCTGAGGCTACAGAGAGTTAAAAAGTCACAGAGTTAAACAGAGTCCAACATTTCTCAGCACCTTTGCTTCTGAAGCCATATTGCATCTTTAAATGAGTCCCCCTATGCATGCAGACAGCATCTTTGGAAAGGAGAGTCCTAAATACAATGACCTAGTCAGTGGAAGGATTGAGACATTAGATACTTGGAGAGAGAGTTGGAAAGTGACAAAAGAGAAATCTTCTTTAGGTAGTAAATAGGCAGGGCCCAGGAGGCGTCTCATAAAGAGTGCAAGCTTCTGCAAAATTAGAGGTGATTTCAGCGGACAGAAAACAGGTGAGATGACTTAATGACTTGACATCCAGAGAAGCAAGCCGTGCCATACCCAGTGCTGGGAGGAAGCTGCCTGCATTAATGCAACTGCAGGCTAGCAGCATTAGGGGAGAATAAAAATCATAAGAAAAGAACCATAAACCATGGGATAAAAATTAGAAGTGATTTTAAGAAAAGTGGAAAATTAAAGAAAAATCTTATACAATACCTATAGGGATGGAGAATGTAAATAACCCTTCTGGTGTGGAATTTGCTTCTTATCACTATCACTATTTGGCTCTGAGAAAGTCGGTGAGCTTCAGGTGCTTCAGGTGGAAATGGGTTACTGTAACTTTATTCACAGGTGGAATTAATAAGGTAACAGACAGGAAAGCACGAGTTAATTGTAGAGCGCTAGAACAATGGTTCTTAATATCTAAGACTGATTGTGGAAAATATAACTATGTAATTTTGGATGCTCAGTTCATGGACAGTCATACAGGAAATGCCTTTTTTTTTACATCCATGGCTTCTGTCATTTATGTTAGCCTTTTGCACTGTCCTTGCCCTCACCTCTCTCCAGAACAACCTGTTTATTGCAGACAGTGGCAGAGCCTTCTTTTGGAAGCCGGGACGTTCACTCGCCCTGTGTGAGTCAGGCTGATGATACGGTCTCACCTGTTGGCAAACATTTCTGCTTTTATATTCCTGTGACTTGCTCTAGGCCACGGGATGGCAAAGGTAATGTGAAAAACCAGATGTGCCCAATGCTACTTCGTTACCCAATCTATTTGAATTAATTTCTTTTTTTTTAATTTGGGACATAATTTTAGAACTTTCTCTCCTGTGTTTTGAATTCCTGTTAGTTCGCTAGCCCCACGCCCGCCCGTTGAGTCGTGACCTCCATTGCTTCAGGAGGAGGGCAGAACCCAGCCAAGAACAAAGGAGACAGTGTTCAGGTTTTGAATTCCAAAACAAGCTCTTGAAGCTAATTTCAGAGACAATAGTTTTGAAAAGCTAAGGCATTAACTTGCAATACCTAGGCTTGTTAAAAGAGAAACCGCAAGCTTTGCTTTAAATATTAATTATTCTTTTAAAATATTAAGAAGTTAGAGGACTGAAGGAGGAAAGATTTACTATAAGCCACAGAATGCAGAATATAGAAGAGTATAACACAAAGATAATTTGCTAATATACTGGAAAGAAGAAACCTAGTGGGGAGGTTCCTGGACAGAAAGAGAGAAAACCAAGATTACTGACTTGAATTGGGGATGGTTCCTGGGCCTGGGTGAGACTGCAACCCCAGGTGATTTTCGAGGTCACTAATTAGAAGGAGCTTGGTTCTCACATCTTGCCTATAACTCTGGATGGAGATAATTGCCTCAACAGAGGTATCCTTAGTAGAGCAAAAATGATGGTGTTATGTGTATAAAATAAGCAGTTCTGAGCTAGCCCAAATTTCCAAGTGTCCTTCAAATCTAAAAAGGAAATCTAGGAAAATTCCTAAAATTTAAAAGATTGGAGTATGGGGTGGTATTTGAGAATTAGTAAACAACTCATCTTCTAGGAGATTGCCATAGCTTAAATTGGAAACTATGGATTGGGTAGCCCAAAGCAGGGGGCAGATGAAGATGTGACTGAATCTCAGAATGTCAGCTGTGCATGTCAGTGCTGAGGTGAAAGCTAGAGGCTATGGGCAGAGAGTACTGAGACGCCTGAAAGCCACCACCTCCCTGCTAAGGAACTGGACCACAGACAGAAGCATGACACACTTCAGTGCAGCGAAAGGCTGTGAGAGGCTGGTTGCTCTTCAGATAGCAAGCAAGAGCCAGAGGTTCTTTCTCTAATGACAGCACACTTTATAAGCCCCTTAGGGGTAGGAAAAGGATGTTGGGGAAAACCTGGAATTCAACTATCCAAAAGAGATTAAACTTAAAAAAAAGACACCTATGTTCCCTTGAAATAGGAAGATCTAGTTTCTACTACAGCCATCATTGGAATGAAAGCTCCATAGTACCACTATTCAGAGGTGGGGGGGCTTGTATCAGTTTGGCCCTCTGATGTGGGTTAACCCCCTCTTTCTGTGTTCCCTACCTAAACCACTCTCTGCGTTGCAATGTGTGCATGCCTGTCCATCTCCTCCACTGGATTGTAATCTTTATGATCACAGACATATCTCATTCTTTTTTGTACTGTCAGTTGCTGGCGTGGGGTTTGGCATGTAGTTATCTCTCAAGAAATATCTGTTGACTAAATCCACAAAAACAAATTAAATTGTGAACATTTTTACAGAAAACTATATGTAGGATTCTAGAAAATCTGATGAATTGGGTTATCAGGATCATCTGACCGTTTTGTCTGCTGTGGAGACATAGACCATTGCTGAACACTTTTCATGTCGAAATTGTTTAAACTCCTAAGGGTCCTATAATGTTGCCTTCATGTGCTGATGAGGAGACTGCACTCTGAAGAGGTTAAGAAACTGACCCGAGATTCCATAGCCACTTAGTGGACCAGCCAGGACACGACTATGTTTGCAGCTAGATACTATATTTGTCTCCAAATGCATATGAGAGTGTCCTCAAACAAGTGTTCGAAAATTCTGTATTTGGGCACAGTGACAGGATAGCATTCCCTCTACAGTGCATATGATTTCATAAATGTGTATACTTAAAGCATTGTTTTAGTGTTTCAGCAAATAACAAGCGTTCCCAGCAGTGTGGAAAGAATGACATCTATATTTCTTTGCAATAAAAAGTAGTACTGGGAACTCGTCATTGTTGGCTTGTGTGTTCTTTCAGGTGTGGAAAGTTCTAGTGAGATCAGTCTGGGGCCAGAGCCTCTTCTGTAACCCCTTTTGTGAGCTTCCTTATGCCTGGAAAGTGGCCCTGGGCTCCCACACATCCACGACTCTGGAAGAAACCTGGCTTTCTTTTCTGTTCATTGGACAGGGCCTTGGGGAAGAGGAGGAATAAGGACTGATGAGAGGAACTCCAGCACCGGGCTGCCTGGCCCTGCCCCGGTTCCTCTCAGGAGTGACCGCAGCAGTAGAAAAAGTTACCCATGCCTTTCCCATGAGGGTGGGCCCTTGAATCGTGTGACTTTGTCAGGGGTGGGAGGAGCGAAAGTCTCTCTCTCAGGATAAATCCAGAGGGAAAATTTTATCTGAGGGACTGCCCTGCCTTTGCATGCAGCATGTGACTGGGGTAGCCAATGGTGGGCAGTCTTGGGAATCCCTGTAATATGAAACTAGAGCAGAGACTATGTAGAGACCTTTGGCACATTTTTGAGATGATTTTGGCAATTGAAACTAACTTTTGGGGCCTACTTCAGTATAAAGTAAAAAAATGATCTCTAGTACTTGGGGGTTATTCCAGTAGGGCTTTAAGCTATGCGGAGCCAGTGGGCATTAGTGTGACTGTGGTTGATTTTGGGGCACTTTGATTGGCTGTGCCAGTGCCCTGCTGGCTGTTCCACATGTTGAATGTCACCCCTGGTTTTAGGAGAAAAAAGAATGTTGCCAAAACAGAACTAGTTCAATGACAGTATATTGAGACGTAATCTTTGTTTCGCTTCTACATTTTTTTGTTCATAATTTTTCTAGCTTTGCTGTAGGAAGGTAATAAACATCAAAGCTGGCAGAGTCAATGATATTTTTCCAGAGATATGACCAGACAAGCCTCCTTTCATTGGGCTTTGGGGAAATACATTCTCAGGAGGGGAGAGGAACATTAAACCAGGTGTCACTCATTCTGCAGGAATGGAAAAGTTGGCTTCTCTGGTTGTAACCACTTAGAAATTAAATGTTGGACACGTGACAGCAGGAAGGCTGTGATTTGTTTCCTAAATCATAAAATCTTGTTTCCTTTTCTCATCCTGTGTACATCTCCTTTGGAAAGCCATATAAATTGTCCAGGGTGCCATTGTGTGGAAATTTGTCAGCATGTCTGTGGGCCTCTCAGTAAATCATGTCTCATAGAGTCTGCCTTCATAAGTCAATGCCCCACCTGGCCACAATCCCCCAAAATAGAATGTACTTTGTTACACATGACTGGAAGCTTCCAAATGAGTTTTGGTTATTTCCTATTACTTAGATCCTTCCAACTTTCCCACAGCTACTGTAGAAAAGTTGCTCACCAACATCTAGTGCCCTGAAACTTTGTCAGAGGGGATACTCTCTGATCATTTTCAGTTGTGTGAAGGTCTGGGACCTGATTTGATCACCTGTAATACTCAGTACTGTGACTGCCTTTTATTTTCTTGCCTACTTGTCACATCCTACTTGTTGGAACATAAAATTTGTGGCTCACAGAATCCCAAACCTAACCAAGTGATGGATGTACTGTTGATGATTAATCCACACCTCAATGTAGTTTTGAGTCTATTGCTTTTCGATTGATTTGTGCTAGGGGTCAAGCAACTAACTGAATGGCTGCCAAGGCTTGATTTTTAACTGTTGTACTTTTCCTGGGTGTTTGGGTCTACATTCTCTTGAACTGCTAAAGGCCAGATGGGCATATTGTAGACCAAACAAAAAACTCAAAGTAAACTAGAAATATACAGTCAAGTTGAACATTTTCTCATTACCAGAGAGTACTATTAATCTCTCTCTCTCTCTTTCTTTCTCTCTCTCCCTCTCTCTTTCTCTCTCTCCCTCTCTCTCTCTCTCTCTCTCTCTCTGTCTCCCTCTCTCTCTCTCCCTCTCTCTCTCTCTCCCCCTCACCCTCATCTCAGATGCTATTTAATTCTACTCCTTTGTCCCCTGCAGACAAGTTAGCATCAGTCCACTGGAGAGGACTGTCTCCTTGTTTGTTTCAACTGTGTTCCCTTTTATCTCTACCTGACCCATTCACCTTCAGAGCAGAGGCTGCGAGAATGAAAGGGGTTCCAGAGCCTTAGTTTAAGAATCTTATCTTCCATGTTCTGGGCCATTAAAAATGACACATAGGGTAGTTGGAATGGGACCCAGCAAATTCTTGTGCCCTGGATATTTGATTGAAAGTTGTTAGTTCCATTATCACAGGCAACTATTTTGATGAGCAACTTTTTGTTTCATATAGTATTATATTGTTTTGTATTTACATATGTTGAATTTATGTAAATGATCAGATGATATACATCTTGTTTTTTTTCTTTTTTTTTCCTTTTTTATAAGGATCCATCCATGCTGCTATGACCAAATCTCATCTGTTGTTTCTGATTGCCACATGATGCTCCATACTGTGCACCTAGCACATTTGACTCATCCACTCTCCCCATGATGGACACAGGTTGCTTCCAACATTCCCTCCCCAATCACAATGAATGCTGCGCTGAAGTGTCCAAAACCCAATTAACTGATGGGTTTCCTTCTTTAATGAGTCTTTCTTATGTTTATGTAAAACTGAATTTATGAGATAAATTTTAGTTTTATTCAATTCTTTTTTACCCTTTAAAAACCTCTTTAATATTTTACGTAATACTCCATAGTATAAAGCTTACTTATAGATTAGGCATGCCCTTTGCTCAAAATTGATCTGTTTTCTCTTCTTGCTTAAATTTACAATTATCATAGCTTTCTGTTGTGCTCACTGGGTGACCTATATGCTCGAGAGAACAACTCAGTTTGCATTTTTGTCATGGTAACATACCATTTCTATAATAATTCAAAATGTAAATTAGAGAAGTCCAATACTACAGCAAACAGTCAGTGAAAATCTGTAGAAGGCTGTCAGTACCATTAAAAAACCCTATGCATTACGGAAATAGTGTGGTTAGAAGATGTGTTTTTCACATATTTTTCTTTGTCTTGAAGAACCCATCTGTTAACTATGCCACGGGTGCCTAACCCTATGGTTCAATATTTTTATACTCTCTAGAATACTAAGCCACAGTAAACTGAAAATAATAAATGTAGCTCTATTTATGGAAAAATATTCACAATGCCGTTTTGGAGAGGAATCAATGAAACTGTGAAACTTTGCCTCACCCTAAGTTATCTTCTGAGCTAAGTTGCCAGAGGTGAGTTAAAGAGCACCTGGTGTCATATGACCTTCAGCATCTCTGGTTATGGCAGATTGTATTAGGACTATGTGCCTGACCAAGGCAACCATATAACAACTTAGTTGTGATTTAGGAAGGGACTTCATATGACAACTTAGTCCCAAAGAGGTGTTACAACGGGAAAATGATTAACTAAACCAATTAGATCATCTTCTTGAGGGCTCTTGAAATATGCAGAGAGATACTAAAAATGAAACAGGAAGAAGTAGCTGATAGAAAGAAAAATAAAATAGTTAAAAAGTAGGTGGATTTAATTTCTGTGGTATCCAAAAAAGATTCCATTTTCCTTTAGATCCATTTGAATATTGAGATAGTTTTCATGTGATTCAATCCTAGAATATAAACTTGTTAAAAAAACAAATGATCCCAAATAAAAGCACATAAGAAGCCAAAAACCAAATTTGAAGGGAGTAATGAGAATGCAGTAGATTCTAATTTTAGTAATTTATATTTTAAGTATTATATAAAGAAGTAAAAGGGTCATTGAACCAATGAAAACACATCAGAGTGCTTGAGTGGTTAAAAAGGGAATGGCATATTGAGCTCTGATTGTATCCATGTGTAAAATGGAAGGAATAATTTACAGCTTATTTTTTTAATACAGTAACTATTGAATTCTGCACTTGGGACACTATAATAAGCTGATGGGAAGTGAGAACATTGTCCAAGCTCAAAAGTGGTGGAAGTATGTGTCTCAGACAGTAAAACTCACCAAATATCCATGGATTCCAATATATTTTGAAGACTTCCTTTTCGTTAGGTTATTCAATGAGTTGTGGTCAATGGCCCGGGGGTAGATATGACATGTGTCACCTCCAAACTATGATATTTATGATTAGTTGTGAATTCTTTTTGCCCCCTCTTTGCTTGTCTTGGAGACCATGGAAGCCAAGTGTTGAGATGGTGGAGCCACAGAATAGGACCTGGAAGGGCCCATGATTCACTGCTGGGAAGTGAAATGCCCTGGAGAGTATCTGGACTTGCAGAGGGTTTGTGAGAATGGGTAATAAACTTTTATACAGAGAGCAACTGAGATTCCTGAGGTTGCTTACTACTGCCAGACTGTACCGGGTGGGATTTGAATCATGGCCAATCTATTTTACTGGAAGTGTTATACTCTTCCCATCACATTATATTGGCTTAAACAATAGCAAAGGCTCTAGATAGATAGGTCTCAGCTTTGTCACCTTAAAAAATATGGGAAAAAAATGAACTCCACCTTCTAGGCATATTAGAAAAGCTAAATGAAGTAACTGTTTTAAAATGTAGGATTTATTTGTATTAATGTATAGTGGGGCCAACAGATCAGGGGATGATTGTCATTGAAAAGATAGTTTGTCACTCAGTTCCCAAGAGAACTGTCATGCACAGCCACATTGGGAAGCACCAGGGTTGGTCAGGTGGCAGCAGGAGCAAGGGGAACACACAAGAGCAAGAGACTTTATTGTTGTTTATGTGGAAAGGAATGGTCCAGGCAGGGTGAGCAGGGGTGGGATTGGCTAGCATGAATGATTGTATCAGGCTCTGGGGCATAGAAACTGTCTTTACTTGTCCTGGTCCTGAGGAGATTAAGGCAGTAGGGTAGTGAGTGAAAGAGCCTAATAAAGGAGGTGGTTGGGGTATGGGTTCAGGATTGTTTTTGTTTATGAAAAGTGAATTGTTTATGATGTCTAGGAATTGGCAATCCCTGGGAGGGGCAGTCCCTTCAGAGTCAGCAAAGCCCCAGGAGTCAAAGCATCAGAATAAAAACATGCTTAATGCAATAACATATAGGAAAAGTACCTAAGTGAGTGTCTGGCCCAGACGAGGCACTCATGTGAATTCAAAAGCAGACTTGAAAGGAAGCAAGTGGGGGACTTAGGAGAACATGTAGGGATGGGGGAACTCAAGAAGTTAAAAATTTTTAGCTTTAAATCGTAGTTAATAGGCTTAGTAATTAATGCATGTAGAAAGCTATTGTTCCAGGAAGTGAAATGTATGACTGCACCTACCCCCACTCCAGGAGACCTGCAAGCAATCCAACCTCTGTGCCTCAGGAGGACAGCATGCAATCAAGATCATATGATATCTGAGCCATTGTGCTCCAGGGAAGAGACACCTGCTGCCCAGGACACAGATAAAGAATCACTGGTCAGCAGATGAAAGGATACTAGGAAAATCACTGGACTGCAGCTTTTATCTGATTAACCTTTTTCCTGGAATTCCAAACCTCTTACCTACTTTTTTCCTAAATTCCAAACTCTTTACCTACCTTTTTGTTCTCTTTAGAAAAAAGTTTGGCTTGAGATGAGATGTGAGATGGTCTTTTAGGATACATAATCTGCCATCTTTTCAGATAACCAGCCATCTAAACAAAGTGTCTATAAAAATTCAATCCTTGTCTCTATTTATTGGTTCTGGCAGTGACAGGCAGCATCAACACTGACTTTTCTGGTTTCAGTAGGAGGCATTTACAGAGTGCAATATCAACCTAAGTTATCTCTATGATAAAAGATATTCTTTAGAAATGTGTTGTTACATCACTCTTCTTTTATAAAACCCTAAATTAGTTCAGGTTCTTCTCCCTTTCTGTGTCACTCTCACGTGGTAAGTCTCAGTGAATGACATTTTTTCCTGGGAGACCTCCCTTTGGTCCCACTCTTCTCACCCTTCTCCTCTGCTCCACAGTCCATTGGGTCTGAGATAGGACCTCCTATGCACCCCACACATCACTGTTTAAGTCACTCCTACCATAGTGTGGAATTTTGTGAGTATATTTATTTGTCTATACACCCTCATTAACCAGGAAGCAACATGAAGGGGGAGAGATTTGAGAACTCCCTCTCCTAACCTAAAGGGATTCTCCTAATATAAGCTCTCATTGCACTTATACTTCTTCTTTGTAATACTGACAATTATTTTTCATGATAACTTACTCAGTGTTTGTCCTATCTTCAACTGTTGGCTCCAAAAATGTCTATCATTTTTATTGCTGTAATTCTAGCACATGGTCCTTGCTCAGCACATGTTTGTGGAATGCCTGACAGGCAGGACTGGAATCTGTCTTGTTTTTCATAATGCTCGAGCTTTTAAAACAGTGTTTGGCCCATTACAGATGCTCAGTTAAAGTTATTTGAATAAAAGCATGTATAAATCCTCATAAAAATTCTCTAAGGTACATATGGTTAAGAGGACTTTTGAGGGTGAGCAAACTGATGTCCAGGCAATGAAGGCTCACTTGCCCAAGACGTCAGCAAGATGGAAGCAGAGCTGGAACTCACACTGAATTCTTCTGACTCCAGTGTTTGTTTCACTCTAACAATGCCCAGTCTTAGTGAGCCATCTGATTTGACAACAGTGGTTAAGTTCGGTGCTTGTCAAATTTTAGTATGCATACTAGTCATCTGACAATTTGGGTCAAGTACAGATTCTGAGTCAGTAGGTCTGGGATGGCATCTGAGATTCTGCATTTCTAACAAGCTCCCAGATGATGCTTATGCTGCTGGTACAGTGACCACACTCTGAACAGCAAAGATAAAGATGGCTCTCAGAGTAATTTTCCTGTCCTATAGACTTATACCTTCTACAGGGAAATGAAGAAGAAAATTAATCAGTGTAAAGAGTTCTTGTTATTAAGCAAAGGAGGATTCAAGCAAGATAAGTTGTCTAAATTGATCAAATTCAATAGACAAGTGTTAACACTCTACCTAATTTTGCTTTTGGGAAGAGAGGGTCTCTAACTCTGAAACCAAGGCCTTGTTTTTGTTTTTCACCAATAAGAAGCTGAAAACAACACAATTTCAGTCAAAATGAACTGAAGGCTTTGTAATGGACTTCTTATGTGATGGTACAGTTGCATTGTTTTAGGATGTGTAGCCCAGAAAACTGACTTTGAGATTTGCCTGCAGGAAGTTTACTGTGGGGAGTGAGGAACCCAAGTTGGGAACAGGGAGAAGCTGATCTGCAATGCATTTGCAGAAGGGGCCCAGTTGATTAAGTGTTAAATGTGCAACTGAACTGACCTTTGGAGTGGTCATTTTTTTTTAACTTGAGAGATTTTTGGAGGGAGGTTTTATTTCATTATTTATTCTATTACAGTTGTCCCATTTTTCCCCCTTTAGTGTCATCTTAAATCAAGGCAAGGAAACTGGGTCTTTATACCCCTAATGACTGGTCATTGGGTATAGACTACCACCCATGGAAGCAGTATCACTTGAGTGAGGTGGCTTTGACTAAGGCCAATTCATAGAGAGGGACTCAGAGTGGACAGCCAGCAGCCCTCATGCTCAGAAGATGGGTGAATAGGAGCCTCAGAAAAGAGGGGGTTCCACAGCATTAACTATACACACTGTTCATACAACTTAGGCAGTTCTAATAAATATCTTCAGCACTATCTCTGGGTTTTGAAAACATTACTCAGCAAACTCTCCAGAGAAATAAGCTTTTCTGATGCAAAGAGCTGGAAGCCACAAGAACAGAATGAAGCAGGGTTTGAGTTAAAATGACAGCAGTATTCTACCACATAGATATACTATTAGCTGTTTCCAGACCCTCTGAAATAATTATGCCTACTAAAGTTTCATTAAGCGCACAACATGTTTAATGGATCCACCCACATATCTGTTCCTTATATTTTTCTAGCTTTTTCCTTCTCAGATTTTTCATTATAAAATGTGAAGTTTCAGACAGACGATCTATGAAATCCCAGACAGTTTTAATAAAATACTGATTATGTAACTCTTTCTCCTTCTAAATCTCTGCCCTTATCAACTAGCTCAGAGAACAGAAACTTGGCCTAATCCTT
>VMDR010006502.1:0-45134 GCA_007922815.1 Macrotus californicus | reverse complement strand
TAAACAGTAGGCCCTTGCCTTAAAATTGTTTTTTGATGAGAAGAATAATATTGAACTACACTAGAGAAAATAGAAAAATAAAATAAAATAGAAACAAAATCACTCATAATTCCATAACTCTAATTTAATGTCTCAAATATAAAAATAAAACAATCATTAAGTAAAGTGTAATATATTTATGAATGTTATGCCATTTAAATGGAAATTATAAAAAATTTTATATAAATATTTAGTCAAAATATTGATCTGAAAGAATCGGAATGTTAAAGTGTGTGTAGAGTGTGATCTGGAAAAGTATGCTGGATGGAAATATACCAAAACATAGTGGGTCAACATTACTTTCTTCTTGGTAGTTTTTTCATTTTATAAATATTTTACAATGATTCAAAAATTACCTTTTACCAAGAATTTGGTAAATGTTCAGTTTTATTTCCTTCTTATTTTTCTATCATCTAATTAAGTATTTACCTCTTCAGCAGAAATGTTTTCAAAAATGCCACGGCTCTCCCTTCTTTTTTTAAAGTGATATGATAAACAGAGACCCCAAATAGCCACAGGAGGTTACAAACTAGAAGAGGTTTTTGGAAGTCGGCTATTTAACCTGCTATAGAGATGGAGCCTCGTTGTCACACGGCTGGTGGCAGCTCTGGGGCCACAGGAGCTCAGAACGCCTGTCCCAGGGCCTCATCCTCAGTGGCGTGCTCCTCAACCCGTCAAGTGAGCAGCGAACTCTGCCAACATACCTGAGTTAATGTGAAATCCAGTAGGCTGCACAGAATTTTAAAATTGAGAAGAAAGAAATGCATGTGACATTAGCAACTATTACTTGTGCTCAGTCAGTTTGATTTTTAAAATCTTTTCTCACGTTGTAAGTCCTCTGGGGTCTCCACTCAGGTGCCCAGTTGTTCCTGGCCCCCTTTTCATCACTCCCGGCACTGGCTCTCTTGACCACAGATGACTGTCTACACCATCAGTTCTCTAGGTGAGGCCCAAATACCCATGGGGGTCCCTGAAACACTTTTACGGGAGCCACAAGGTCAAAACATTTTCATGACACTATGACATTGTTCGCCTTTTATATTCTCATTCATCAGTTTCCAGGGTTGCTTGCCAGAGGCGGCCACATAGCGTGTGCATTCAAACAGGCTACATACAGAAGACGGGAGGACCCAGTGGTCTCCTATGAAGCCAGAAGTACCAGAGATTTGCGAGAAGTAGAACACCACTCTTTTCCTTACTTTTATTTTGTTTTGAAGAATATAGGTACTTTTCATAAAACATATTATTTAGGTTACCTTGGAAAGGGCTTATTATCATTTTAATTATTATATGAATATTTTTAAAGTTTCTCAGTTTTAATTTCCAATAATGTCAATATCTATGGCTGTAAACCCCACAAACAAAAGCTCCCTGGGGTCCTTGGTGATTATGAAGAGTGTAAAGGAGCCGTGAGATGAAAAAATCATGAGAACACTGCTCCACATCGGTCCCTGAGGGACTGAGGTCCCACACAGCAGTGTCCCCATGTCACTGCTGCTGCCGTGGGACTGAATGCCCTTGAGCAGCTGGTGTCCTGCAGAATGGGGAGGTAACGGGAATTTTCTGAATCATGAGGCTGGAGTGCCTGGTGGCGGATCCCACCATGACTGCCTTCTGGTTAAATGGAGAGCAAGAAGCAGAATGTTGGGGGAGGGTAGGGGGAGGGACCAGCGAGAATGGGCTTGGGGTCCCTGGCAATTGGGTACTTCCAGGAAGAAGGTTCCTTGTGCCCTTTACTATCAGATCTAAAATATACTAAATCTAAGATAGATCTACTATAAATCATTTTTCTTTACCATTGATATCTACAGCAGTATGACCTTCTGGGATGTAGGAGAAGGCTTCAGAGCCCATGGAAGTATCTCCCCAAAGAATTAACTTCTTTCATCTTGGACAGAGCATATCATTAGGCTACTAGAAATGAAAGACTAAAAGGCAAATTTCTGTGGAGAGTTTACTCATTGGACGAGAGGCATGATGCACCATCTTGGTTTCACATGAGAATCACCTGGAAAGTTTGTAAAAATCCAGATGCCCAGGCCCTGGGGGTAGGACCAGGCATCAGTATGTCTTTATCTTTCCAGATGATTCCAGTGTGCAGCTATCTGTAAGAACTACAGAATGAGAGAGGTAGAAATCGAGAACACAGTGGCTAAGGATGGCGATTGCCTGAAGGAAAGGGGGAACGGAAGGATGTCCCAGAGAAGCAGCAGACAGACTTCACACCTCAGCTTCAGGCCTTCGTGGACCACTTCCTATTCGGAGCAGCTGGGGTTCTCAGAGGATTCTCTTTCCTCCCAGCTGGGCCATTGGCCCCCGGAAGGCACAGCCCTCGGACAATGACAAGGCAGAGAGAACCTCGCAGTTTTCTCTCCAGCTCTTCAAATCAACTGTGTTGGTCACAGATCGTACTGCTAAATCTTTACACATCTGAAAGTTAGGCTTTGATGTACTTGTTTTTCTTCCCCTGTCTGACTCACAGAATGAGTCATAGCAAACCTTGGTAATCTCCTCTGTACTAAGGGAAGCAAAGCCAGAGACAGGTCTTCCTATCTCGGTGACATTGAGCTGAGGCTGGATCTGGAGCTGCCTTGTCAGCCCCCTGCCCCCAGCACTGGGTGCTGCCTCCTTGGCTAAAGGGCCTCTGCCCACCCTCCGAGAGTGACAGTGGTTGGGGATCAATAAACCCATGGCACCCAGGACTGTGGCTAGGAGACACACTGAGTTGTCTCTTGTCTCTTGACCCCCTGGGGTCCCTGAGAAAACATAACCCTCCAAACTCTCAAGTTGAAGCAAGCTTTTGGGCGAAGAGTCTGGTCCCACAGTATTAATGAAGTAGTATCTCAGCAGCACAGGATTTCACAGCAAGGATTTAAGAGAAATGGAGCCCTCTCAGCTCTGTCCCTAGGAAGGACAACACTGCAGACAGACATTTGTCTAAGAGCTATATTTTTTCCTGTCCCCTGGAGTGTAAGAGGGAATGTGAAGTTCCTTGCTTTCTGGCACTACCTGCCCCTCTTCCTAGCCACCAGCTGTCACTCAAACTCTGTTGACCCCTGATCAGGGACAGGTGAAGAATGGAGTTCCAGGGGGCAGGGTGACAGAGGCAAGTCTTCCGCACCCCTGGCCTGTGTTGTGTTGCACCCCACCCCACATGCTGAGGTCCTGCATGGGAAGGAGGAATCCATAAACAGCCCACCCACACTTTCACCCACCATCTACTATGTATGACAGGCAGGGAGAGTAGGATGAGATGTGCTTCCACCCCAAGGAGCCCACAGCCTAGGGGAGCCCACAGGGCAGTGTAGAGGGACACAGCTGGGGATACCCTGGGGTGCTGGGGGCACAGCAAAGGGAGGGAGTCACTACAGACTACCTGGAGACAGCGGTGGGGGGAGCAGAGGGGGTTCCCAGGAGCCTGTAGGTGGTGGGCCAGGTGAAAAAGCAAAGGGGTGGGCATGGGGAGTCAGTAGTTATTAGCGTCCATAATGATCTTCTCAACCCGAAATGATGGATCAGGGCCAAGTCTAAAGTCACCTGGAGTGAGGGCAAGAGAAGACTCTGGAGTCTATGTCATAGCACCTTGGGGATTCCTGCCCTGTCCCTGTAATGGTGATGGACAGGGAGGGCAGTTGTCCCCAAGGTGCTGTGACATAGACTCCAGAGTCTTCTCTTGCTCTCATCCCAGGTGACTAGGGTGCTGTGAGAAGGCTGTGGTCAGGATGTCTCTTGCCTGGACCCCTCCACCCTGATGCAGCCCTGCCTGCTCAGTCCACTCAGGAGCCCCATCCTCACTGGCTCTATCAATTGGTTTGGGGTCACTTTGCTAATAGGATGAGTCACTCAGAAAGGCTCTTTTTTTTTTTTTTCACTTTTTGCTCAGCATCAAGCAAGGAGTTTCTTGTGTATTCAGCAAATGTTTATTGAGGAGCTACTATGTCCCAGGCACTGTGTTGGGCTGTGAAGATAAGGGAGTGAATTAGACATGGCGCCTAGTGAGCTTAAAGGCAAACATGCTAGCTACAGACTGTAGTACAATAACAGAAATACTGTGTGTTCTGAAAGAACCAGGAAAGGCTTCCTGGAGGAGGTAGCATGGACCCAAACCTGAGAGAACGACCAGAGCCGGCCAAATGGAGAGAAGTAAAATGGCAACGCTGGGCAGAGGGCCTACGTGCAGGAGGCACAGCACGCACGCTCGAAGAACATCTTGTTTGGGAAAAGTGCTGACAATGTCAGGAATAACAAAAAGCGTGGTATAACCTGAAATGAGGCGCGTTAGTTAGCCTGTGGGCACATTGTGATGGGCCTAGAGTCGCTGAGTTTCAGTTCATTCTATTTTAGGTTATTTCTACTTTCTGTGTAAGAAACACACATCCATAATTTAAGGAGGTGCTTTTTCAGCCCTTCCTTCCCTGCCTGCGGCCATCCCCCGGAGACCGCCACTTCAACCCCTCCTTCTGGTAGCTACCTCCACATCTCCAAAGAGCATGCTCACAGAGCTGCTCTTCAGCTTTCAAGTCTCAGCCACTCTCTGCTGACGTCACACTATGGAAACTGAGAATCTCACCTCCACGTACATCTGCACAGTGCCCGGCACAGACGCACACACACACATGCTCAGAAGGGAGCCTGGCCAGTTAAGAAACAATCCTCTTTCCTTTGTGCTCGGCAAACCAGTTATGAACACATTTCAGACCTCTCGGTTTCTCTCATTTCGGAAATTCAGGTTCATGTTCAAGATTGATATTGCCAAAGCTGGTTTGTTCGTAATTAGGTCCCCAGCTTTGGCGAAATAGAAATGCCGTCGATGTCAGCTCCCCAGGCTTCATCACGTACTCGAGAATGAAGCACAAGCATCAATGATCTCACTGTCTCTGTGTGAAACTAATAGGAAATTGTATATCAATTGTAAGTCAGTGTTTGAAACGTCAGAGCTCGGAGGAAGGAAACCTGGCATGAAACTGCTTGGAAGGAGAGGACACGGGTACCTGAGGGCTAAGGGCACTGAAGAGGGAAAAAATGAGGTTGCTATGAGATATCTCAGTGCATGGAATAGTCAGCCATACTCAGGGCCTTGAGCATTTAAGAAATAGCAGTAGAGAAGGTGTGAACACCTACAGCCTTGTGCGGCGTGTGTCCATGGGTGCCTGTGTTTTACTCAGCATACCTCTGAAAGTCAAAGCAAAAGCGTCAGCTGGGGTGCGCTAGTCCCGACTCCCACCCCTGGGACTCAGGCTGGAGCTGACGTTTTTGCCTCTCCCGTCAGGAGCAGCAGCTGCTGTGGTCACAGGGTTATCTGCTTAGCCACCCTCTGAAAGGTCAAAACAGCCAAAGGAGTTTACTGTAGGGACTTGTAATTTGGCAAAAGAGGCACTCGGAAAGCACGAGGAAGTGGGTCTTTTCTCAGTTTAATCCCAAATCATCCCCTCCCAGCTGTGTGCCGGGCTCCTTCTTATCCTCCCAAATAATCAAGTACTTGAGGAAAACAGCTTCTCTGCCCCAAACCAAGTCAGCTCCCCCGTGCTACGCTCCTTAGCACCCTGTCCTGTCCCTTTGTGTACTTAGCACACTACAATTAGATAAGTCATTGTAATTAGTTATTAATTTTCCCTCCCTCTCCCCACTGCTTTATGCCCATTGCCTTAATATTTTACAATTATTAGTCAAATGGATGAATTGTCATCTCACATCTGAAAGTCTCTATGACATGTAATAGCAAAAACCCAATTTAGAGAGATGCACAGGTTACATTTTCCTTTTATTTTAAGGTCAGATCACTTCCTTTGCACCTCTGTTTTCAAATCCCAAGGCTCAGTGAGGAGAGCTAACCAGAGGCTGTGCACTTACCAGAGGGGCTGGGGTGCTTCGGACACATAGGTGCACTTAATGTAAGAGATGACACTTGGTGGCCAGAATGACTAAGCCACTCTCCAGTGCTCACTGAGATAGCTACAGATCTCTATTTAGAGTAAATTTAGCCATGGGGCAGTGGGAGTTGTCACCACAATAGCTAACTCAGAGTAGCAGCTTCCGTCTAGAGCACTGAGGGCTTCCATTCAGCCTCCTGCTCCTGTCTCCCTCCAAACTGCCCAGGTGGATCCTAACATGCCTTCCAGCACCTTCCTGTCCTGCCTTTTACTGGAACCTTCCCTGACTTGGAGACATCCCCCATCATCACACCTTATCTGAACTGCCATAACCCCTACAGGCTTCACAACGCAAGCAGGCAGTCATTCATTTGTCCAAGAAATCCGTGCTGCACAGCATCTAAAATGTGCCTGGCACCTGCCAATACCCTGAAATACATTGTTCTCTTCCACCTCACAGGGGTGAGGTTCATGGAGGGGTGTGGCTAGAGGGGGGCCATGTCTGACTCAGTTCAGCACCAGGGGCACTCAGGGCACAGTGCTCAGTAATAGGTGAAGTTATCTTCACTTCGTGACTAATTGGTTTAACATAACAGCAAAGAGCACTAACTAACCCAAACTACAAGGGAACAGGATTAAATAAACCAAAGCAGGAGACAATGCCAAGGAAGAGAACAGGTCGAAAAGATCAAACGGGAAGGGCTAAAGGCAGAAAAATCTAAGGAAGGGCTGAAGCTAGAAAATACTAGCCTTTGGGTCCACACAGCGTCGTTCCCCAAATGTCTCCCAAGATGAAGTGTCGGCGGCTGCTTTTGTCTGACACCTTTGAGGTTGTTGCTTTCCTGTGACACCACTGAGCGATGTGGTGAGGTGCACAAGAGGACGCTGTCCGGAGACAGCGCCACGCGACAGGAAAACAAAGAAGGAGGGTGACTCTGAGGAATTACATTAGTGGGTGGTGCCACTCTGCCTCCAAAAGCCTCGAGTGCGATAGCAGTCAGTGCAGGCCTGCTGTCCCAACATCAACCAGGAGCGAACTCTGTGCAGGCACAAACTTCCCAGCTTGCTAGAAATGTACTGAGTATTCGGTGAACATTCAGTTTGCCATGAGTTTGCTGCAATACATTTCTGTTCTCCCTTACTTTCCCTTGGGAGCGTGTGTCTGTTCCTGGCCTCCCGAAACAAGCCCAATCCAGAGACAGGTCAAAGCTGGGATTGTCCTTCCCCTGGCAGAACAGCCTGTCACCTCTGCTCAGGCTCCCAGCCCACTTTTTCCATAAATGTGAGACCGTGAGAACTGTGAGGAGTTTCATTCTCTCTGCAGGTGAATGGTTGACTGTGTCATTGTTTGTGAGAGAGAGCAGAGCATTTGATGGTGACTCCAGAAAATACCACTGAATCTATACATTTTAGAGGTTTTTTGGGGGGGGGGGTCCCCTTCAACTAACAATATGTTCTCTCTCCCCCAGTGAAATCCATCCTAGAGCCACAGGTTAAGCCAAATCACAGTGAACAGAACAGAGAGACAGAAAGCAAAGCACAGTGATGGACAAGGCAGGCAGGTGGATTCCCAAGGTTGGAGGGAGTAGGAGGAGGGGGAGGGGAAAGGAAACATTTTTCTGTATTGGAGGCAAAAGAAACCTCTTTGAACTTCAAATAATTGTCAATTAAAAAGGCAGATATCATTATAATTGACAACTCTCTCCTTCAAGTCCAAAGCAAGAGCAGATGGAGATAGAGTTCTTAGCATTTGGTTTGCTCTAGGCCCTTTTGAAAGAAAGAGCCCACTGTAGCATAAAGACCCGGGGACAGTACTGGGAGGCAGAGGGAGAGGGTTTGTAGACCAGGATAAAGAGATCTAAATCGGACACAGACAAAATTAGCCAGGGAGATTTGCTGTAGTCCTGTCTGGCTAAGAGTTTGCCACCTTCTTAGTAAGGAAAAAAGGGAGGTTGGTGTTAGGATTTTACAAGGGATTATGTATTACTTGCCATAAATACTGTTATTTGCATTGTAACGGTATAGTAAATTGTATGGAATCTCAGTTTCCTCTTTTAGGAACTTTTTTGTCATCATTAGGAAGTCCTAATGAGATCTTTTTACCCCTCCCTAAAATGACTTCAATCTCAACTGGGCTCTCTGGGTATGTTGATATGGAAGTAAGTCCCCAGAATTAAAGCCATAATAACATACCCTCTGATTTGACGTTTACCATGGAAATGATCATGCTTTGTGCAACATTCCTCTATCATGAAACAACACTCATGTTCACTGAGCATCACGCTTTGCCCTCTGCTTTCAAGCAGGAAGACGAGGAGAGTAGAGGCTGGAAAGACGTCATCCACAGACGGCACCTAAGTGTCACCCAGGCTGACCCGCCCCTCCTTACTCAGAGCAGACATTGCTCATCCATTAGGCACTTCTTCCTGCCAAGTCACTGTCTTATGATCCTTTTCAGCATAGCCACAGGAAGCCACAATAAATTGATCGATGTTCGCAGATGAGAAAAAACCTGTTTCCCACCCAGTCCCATCTTACTTTGTTGTTTTCCAAAAGTAGTTAGAAAAACCATGTTCAGAGAGTTTACTCTAAATATATTCTTCACATAAAAGTTCAGAATCTTGAAGTTTAGGCACTCAGATTTGAGTGAACCAATACACTGATAGAATCAAACAGTATTGCAAGCATTAGTCATGTCTGACTATTATAAAATAGATCTTCTATATAAAATATACATATGTGAATATTAAATATATACTTGTTAAAAGAAAACACAAAAGTCTGAGTTCAAATCTCTTTCAGGTATAATTAGATGCTCGCTAACTTGTGAAGCATTCACTTCTGGGTGTCCTCTTGGCTTTGGTATGCAGAAGGGCAGACCAGAGAAGCAGCCCCCAGCTCTGTTTACAAAACGTGCTCTAGTCTGAGACTCTGAGACACTGCAGCGGTGCCTCAGCAACCTCAGTGGAAAGGAGGGCAGGAGGATGGGGGTGGGCCCTTGGGTGAAGAGGATCAAGAGGTACAGACTCCTAGTTAGAGAAGCAATAGATCATAGGGATGTAAGGTGCAGCATGGGGGCTGTAGTCAGTAGTATTGTATTAACTCTGGTGACAGGTGGAAACTAGACTTACTGGGGCACTCTTCTTAGAATGGACACAACTGCCAGGCCATTACATTGTACACATGAAACTAATATGATATTGTATGTCAATTTCAGAAAAAGAAAGAAACCCCAGTGGGAAGGAGGAGATGGCACTAGTGGGCTGGTTGAGAAGCCTCCTTTGGGTAGGCATAAGTTGGCAGCTCGGCAGAGGGGAAGTTGGCGTGAAGGTCCTGAAGTTCCCCTGAGGGAAAGGCGCAGAGGACAGGTCAAAAGATGGGAGTACAGCAGAGCCGTTCTTTCCACAATCCTCAACCACCTTGGCAAACCGGAATGGTAGTGTGGCCCCACACCCTGACTCCCACTGCTATGGTCAAAGTCTTCCAGAGACGAAGACAGGAAAGAGGTCACGGAACCCTCCAGAATAACTTAAAGCCCCGACAGTCACACCGAGGAACACCATAGCATCTTCAAGCTCCCGGCCAGCCTTTCTTTGAACAGACAAGGAAATGAAAACCCAGAGCAGTCAAGACATTCAGCAAAACTAAACAACAGAACTGGGATCAGGGCCCAAGAGACCCAACCACTGGCCGAGGGACATTTCCTTTCTTCCTGCTTTTCTGTGGACAATGACCTTGAAAATCTGAGAGCTGGGGACCTCACAGCTCAAGAAACTGGTGGCTGAGTTGCTGGGTCATTGAGTTGTCACCGAGTTGAGGAATCAGCCTTTGTGTGGAGGTCCTTGGCGAGGCCCTCTCAGGGCCCAGCCAGTGTCCGCCATGAATCATCGCTGCGCGCCGGCATGGTGGCAGATTCAGACTGAGTGTATGCAGAAACAAATGGGCCAATGCCGGCAAAACTAATAGCATGCTGACACTTCTGCTTCCTTGAATGAGGTATTAGGCCTGAATTATTATAGCAGGAAATGCTAAACTGCTACGGAAAGAAACGGTGTGATTACTCATGTCAATGTTAAAATTGCCATTTTTCACAAAGGGGCTAATCACCAGGTACGAAACCTGCTGCACTTGACATAAAATACTTTCCTCTTCCCCGTGATTTTTTTCCCCTTGGCAGCTGAATTTCTTATATATAATCATGTGGTTCCTTCCAGAGATTAAAAACAGAAATTAAAGACACTCTAGTCTGGAGAATGTCTTAAGTCTATTGCAGCTTTTAGGAGGTCCCCTCATCAGGACTGAGGGCTGGGTAGGGTGAGAAAGGGGACTAGGGTGCAAAATTTAACTAGCATGTGGATTCGGGCTAGATGATTTTTGCTTAATGCCCCAACTTTAATATGTTGTGAGTCAACAATAAAATTAAAAGCAAGTCTCTTCTGATCAAATGTGTGTCCTTCTCTTGGGCTACTCTGTTCTCTGAAGACTGGCCTGACTACCCCCAGCCCACAAAAGTAGTTCCTATGCTACGAATGCCCTTTTTCTCTTTTAAACCCACATGGCTCTGGCCACGTTTTCTCCCCATGCACTTTAAGGCTGCAATTCTCTTGCTTCATAGCACCTATTACAATTTGCCTTTTTATATTAATAGGTGTGTTTGTCTTGTATAGACTGTACTTCCCACCAGACAGGAAGTTCCATGAGAACGTCACTTTGCCTCCTTTGTTTACTAACTCATACCCTGTGTCCTAGCACAGGGCCAGGGACATAAAAGCCTGCTGAAGTATCTGTGATTTTCCCTTTTTGATCATTCTAGCAACTATCATTGATTAAAGACTTACTAGGGGCCAGACTTCGTGCTGGTGCTTTGCATGCATGACCTGATGGACTCTTGGCAAAAACTCCACATGGCAGGTGCCACCTCTTTGGTAGATGGGGACCCTGAAGCTCAAAGAGCTCATGGGGTTGGTATGCTCTGGAACTTGGGCCCAAACTGCCCCTGATGCACACAAAGCCCGAGTCCTGAACAACTGCATTGTCTTCGGGTCTTCAGTGACGTGGGCCAGGCAGCAGTAGGTCCTCAGGAGGTGTTCACTGACTTGAGTACCTGTGTGACAGATCTAACAGATGTAGATGGAGTTCAGCACGTAGGACCCGTGGGGCTAAGGCTCTGGAGCTCCAAGGACCGGGGATTCTGAAGTCTTTAACTGGGACTGATGGAGTAGAAAACCTTTTTCTAACAATGAGACTCATTCTCACGTCTGTGGAGAGTTTAACAGAGATCTTTTCTATTACTGTATGAGGGTGTGACTTCAAATTTTTCTTAAAATGCACATTTTTAATTAGAGTGTTTTAAGTGGGTTGCCAAGCTTCTGAGAAGTAAAAGGACACTTGTGTCTGTGGAACAGTTACAGAAACAGGCCCCTGGGTAAGCACACAATAAAAAATATACAGAGAGCAACTGAAATTAAACCCACAGGGAACCTTTCCACTTTGTATCAAATACCTAGAAAATGACTTGGCAGCGACAGCACGGAGAGAAACAAAGCCAATGCTAATTTTCTTAATTTTGGATTCTTTTTCTGAGGGAATCCTTCTGAGAATCTAGAGTTGGCAGAGAGTTTTGAGATAGTCACGTTCAAGACCCCCTTCTGCAGATGGGGCAGCGAGTCCCAAAGTAGTCATGTCAGGGTCAAAGCAAGGTCAGGCCAAGTGAGCCATGAATGGGAAAGGAAAGAAGAGAAGATACGTGTGTCCTAAAGCAGCCGCCCCCATTGGGCCTTTAAGCCACCACTAGAAATTTGCTGGTGGTGAGGAAGAAGGGAGGTGGGGTGCATGGCAGTGCTCTGGCAACGTGGGTCTTCTTTGTTCAATGGGAAATTAACACACCAAGAAGAAGATAGATGTTGAGGATTACAGCATCATTTCTTATTATTGTTAGTGTCCCAAACTTAATGTGGTCAACTGGAGCTCCTTCTCTTGCACTCGGGACCCTCAGCCCTCAGCCACTTTGCTGTCACTTATGAGACCCTTAAAACTGAGAGTGGCACCGATAAGATTGCTAAATATCCTGTACTGAACAGGGATCAGAATAATGATAATGCTCTTAAAGGAAGAATGGGCCATTGGATGGATATTGGGTAGTATGCTCAGTGGGGTAGTATGCTCAGCAGGCAAGTATATAATTCAAAGGGCAGAACTAGCTGGTACATTTAGGACTAACAGGGGAGAGGAATATGGTATCTGAGGGATGCTGGTGCCAGTCACCAGGTACATAGGGCTAGGAGGTAAACATGTTTCATAAGATTTTCTGTGAAATATTTCATCAAGCTCTATCTGATGCCAGGGTCACCAAATAACCTTCTGGTAAATACTTCAAAGACCAGACACCTTGGTTTTAGGAATACAGGAGGATCATGTATACAGAACTGCTGAGACGCAGTGAAAAGATCTGGGGGCCCCCAGCAAGGGCAGACAGTTAAAAACCTGCCCAGGGGGTTGATACTGATTGACAACATGCTCGGGCCCAGTTCTCTTCTCAGCCTGGTGGCCCCAGTAATTTGTCCCCAGTTTCCACCCTGTCACATACAATCATCAGTCCTATGTGGACATGAGCTGGGGAAGGGAATTGTCCTTGTTATAAATACATCGTTGGTGTGCCTTTTTGTCCACCCAGATGGCACATGTTACTGAGAGGGAGGCTTCTCAAGTCTGTGGACCTGTTGGGTGAGGGTCAGGCCACAAAGCCTGTGCATTCTCTGAGATAAGGGTCTCCATTGCAGAGATTGCTTGGCAGCCAGCCATTGTGCACCAGATGATGCCCACCCATCCCCCACCCCTCCCAGTGTTTTTTTCCAGGTCAGTGTTTTCCCCCAAGCTACCCCATTCTGGCTGGTGTCACATGCTGCAGTGCCTGGGGCCACATGGATGGCCCAGAGTACGGGTTGGTCCTAACTTTGTCACTCACTTCTGTGTGGCTGTGGTTAAGGCTCTTCACTTCCTTATGGCCCTCAGCTTCAGTTCTTCCACCTGCTCAATGGAAATGCTTCCTCGGAACCTTTCCCACAGCCCAGGTGGAATCATGTATGGGAAAAGGTTTTTAGAAGCATCCAACATTTGACAGATGTAATATACTAATAATTATTCTACCAGCTCACATTTCCATACATGCTCCATATACAATTAGAAAGATCATAAAACCCTCTTCAACCATTTGTTTTTAAATAGGCAAGTGTCCAAGACAGATGGCTAGATGGCAAGAGATCTGACGGTGACCTTTTTTGGGCCAGCACAGTGTTTTATTACAAAAAAATCTCAATTCACTTCTGTTAACAAATCAAGACCTTTTCTCCTGAATGTAAGCCAATTTCCTCCTTGTTCTTTTAGGAAGGTAGGAAATGAACAGGAAGGATTTAACTTGCAAAGACAGCCCTAATGGTACATTACAATTTGCTCATCTACAAACAAACAAAAACTCCAATTATCTTGATTCCCATATATCATTCCCTAAATTTTATTTTGTGTCCCATGTATCATTGTTTTTATTTCATTAGCTAAAAGTCTGAGCGTCTGGAAAAATAATTATATACCAAGCAACATAATCTGAGAATCCCCGTTTTCTTATGGCTCTTTCACTAATAGACCATTTTATGGTTGTTCTGGACTAAAGGTGGGTGTATTCACTGGCCTAGAGATTCTCTTTAAATGTTATTTGTGGTATAATTGTCTTCGTTGTCATAGTAATGGGGTATTTATAATATGGCTCAATAAATTCCTAATATGGCAAAGATTCCAGAAGAGGAAACACAGGACACTGAACTCGCTCATCTCTCCCACTGACTTTTTTAAAGGTTCTGACCAGTAATTTCCCGCGGGACACTGTGTGGCCCTTGCCTATATGAATCTTCTGGTTTATGTCCTCAAGGCAGATGTACACACAGTGCAGTAGTGTACACACGGGGGCTGGGGCTGCTGAGGACAAAAAGTGCTTATGTAATACATCTTGGCAGAAAGGCAAAGTATTGCCCTACTCAGAAAACATTTTTCTCAGTCCACTCTCTCTGTGCCATTCTGAAAAAAATCCGGAAATCAAAGCAACGTTATTTTTAGTCCATCCCAAATTCTACTCACTTGAGGCATGTGGGCTTGGAACTATCTTTAGAACCATTAACCAAGCGCCTTGGAATCACAGACTATTAGTGCCGGGGCAATTTTCTGAATGATTTTTTTTTCAGTTTAGGAACCCTAATATATAAAAACTGAGGTGGAATGCAGGACCTGAAGTCATCAGTGTCCTCCCTTATCTGCTACTGGGGCACTACCAGGTAATCTTAGGGGGTCTAAAGAACAACTGGAAAACTACTCATCTAGCCCAAGCCCTTCACCTTCCAGATGAAGCAACTGAGGCCTGATGGGATGAAGTTGCTTGCTCAAAAGTCTCCAGTACTCGCCGTAGAAGCCAGGAGAAGAATTTTGCTGTCCTGACTTCCGGTTACTCGTCCTTTCCATCACCCAGTACCTAAGATCTCCTGACAACAGAAACTACTTTTTTTGTATTATTAGCCGGAAAAGTTCAGCTGAGAAACAGCTGACTGGCTGGGGAAGTTTGCCTACTGTAGGCACGAGGAAATCAAGTGACTTAATTGAAAATAGACAGTAGCTCTTTTCTTTGACTGAGAGGAGAGTGAAAAGTGCACGGGGAAGCCAGCATGAGGATTATTTCCTACAAGTGGCTCCATTTTAGTGTGCCATGGTGTGCTGTACCTTGCGAAGGATGCTGGCTCTGCTTCTCACAACCTGTGTGCCTCACTTAAGAGCAAGTCATTTAACTTCTCTGGGCCTTTGTAGTTCTTGTGCCCTCTGAGAACACAGCAGAGGCACTGGGCTGGTCATTAGACACCATGATGATCTGTTGTCTTTCCTAGATGGACATATGCCAGATCAGTTCCTTCCTTCCTTCCTTCCTTCCTTCCTTCCTTCCTTCCTTCCTTCCTTCCTTCCTTCCTCCCTCCCTCCCTTCCTTCCTTCCTTCCTTCCTTCCTTCCTTCCTTCCTTCCTTCCTTCCTTCCTTCCTTCCTTCCTTCCTTCCTTCCTTCCTTCCTTCCTTCCTTATTTCCTTCCTTCTGTACTTCTTATAGAGCCAGGACATTCTTAATCTTATATTATGTGTGTGTGTTTTTTTTCTTATAGGTATTTTATGCATTGAAAAATTGTCTTCCCAACTGGACATTAGTTTTTGTCTTTTGTTTTTTGGCATGTTGGATCTTTTTACTCCTTTAGCATCTGTGATCCTTTTCCTACTCTATCAGTGCAGCCTTACTTATAATGCAGGAACCCAGGTCCCTGGGAAGACTCTCCCTCTGGTATTTTCAGAAATCCTGGGTGGTCTCTTGTGGGCTTCGGTACAGTCTGTTCAGCTCTCTTCCCTCCTTCCTTCGCTCCAGGCCTCCTGAGACAGTACTGTGGCCATTGCATCTGCCTGGCTCCGCTGGCACTTCTCCTGGGCACTGTTGTGTCCTCCAGTCACTGCTCCTGACCAGGTGGAGAAAACACTGTAGTAGCTACTGATATTTCCTTCCTTCCTCTGATGTGTGTATGTGTGTTTATAATTTACCCCTCCCTTGCCCTCACTGTTTATTTAGTCCCCAGGCTACCAGAGAAGGAATAAACATCACACAGAAGTGTAGGCATTGATCAATGAGACCTTGCATCTTTCCGTTGGGGAGAAGGTAAATGGATTTTCATGTGCATAAAGAAGAGTTACATGACATTAGGAAGGCGCGTGCTATTGCTGCCGTTGTCATCTAAAAGTTTAATTATGGAAAGAACGATGTATGAATAACAAAGGAGGTGGTGTGTTGCTCACTCAACACCTATTTCAACCCCCTTTAGCTTGCCTTCCTGAGGCTTGGAAGATAGGAAGCTAGAATTACATTTCTGAAATTCCTTCCAGCTAGGGCCCTTGCTTGAGACATAATGTGGCATAAGCCTGAAATTAGATTCATTATTATATGCTGCCTTGACATTTGGTAAAATGGAAAGGGCCTGCCCATCCTGCCTCAGTGAATAAGGTCCCTCAACCAATTAGCTCTCCTTGTTAGGGGGACCAGGCTCGGTGCCTGCTTATCCTGGAGTCTCAGGTTTCAGTTTCCTGCCAGCTTGGGCAATTATTCAAACAAGCCGATCGCATCCTCCCTGGGGAGCCAGGGGTCACCTCTCTGTCTTGTTACTACAAAGGCTGCCTCCCATAGCCCTCCTTGTTCACTCTGTTCCCAGGCACAAACCCCATGTGGCCTTGCATGGTATGCAGTGTCCTCCTAGCCTGGACCGTGAGTGTATGTGACTAAGAAATGGCTGTCAATCTCATCTCTCCAGTGTTGGGTCGGGGGCTCAGCCATCCTCATAACCCTGGGGCAGGAATTCCTCCCTTGACAACCTGGAGGGGAATAAACCCATGGTTCTACCAAGTAGGCATCTTGCATGAGATTTTGAGGCAAAAGTGAGCAGCATGGAGTAGCTACCAGTGGAGAGTATAGACAGAGGCATCTGGTCTTCCAGGTGGCCACGGAGGAGGTTCTGCTGCGTCTGGCTGCCCTTTTCATGCTAAGTAGAATCCTTGACCAGCTCTCAGGATTTCTAGAGGTTCTAAACACGACCTAATATATTTTAGTAAACCTCTTTCTACTTAAATTACCTGAAGTGGACTCTCAATGTCTGCAATTAAGAACTGGATGGTACAAGTGGCTTAACAACATAGGGTTGATTTTTCTCATAAAATATAAAGTCTGGAGGCAGTCCCCTGGGATGTTGTAGCCATTAGTGCTACAGTGACATCAGTTGGCCAGGCTCCTTCTGTCTTTCTGAAATGTGTTCATCATCATGGTGGCAAAGGTTGTCGCTCTATCTTCAGCCTCATATCTGCATTCCGGGTAGGAAGAAGAAAGTGACCTGGAAATAGAGTATAGATCCCTTTCCTTTGGCAGGGTAATAACAACAACAAAAAACCCAAATCTAGTGACTTAAGACAACTACTCTGTCAGTAAACTGTGTGATTCTTCAGGTTTGGGCCAGCTCAGCGGATCTCTGATGGGCTCACGCTGCCCCAGTAGCCCACTGGCAGGTTGGCTGGAGGCTGGAAGATCTAGTATGGCTCATTCACACATCTGGTGGTCAGCATGCTGTTGGCCACAGCAGTGAGAGCACTTGGGCCACGTTTCTCATCCTTCATCAGGTTAGCCCTGGTGTCTTTTTATCACAGCCTCAGGTTTCCAAGAGCAGCAAGAAAGGGTAAGCTCCGCTGTGTGGTCACACTTCTGTTTTGATTTGCATCTTGTTTGCTTTTGTACACTGGCGAAAGCAAGTCCAGAGTCAGGCAGTGGAGAAATAGTCTTGCTTCTTGATGAAGAGAGTTGCAAAGTCAATTCTGAAGGGACAGCAGTGGGAAGAATTGTGGCAATTGCATTCTGTCATGGACAGGCATCAAATCAGGAGAGCAGAACTTTCCCCAAATCTCCAGTAAATTTCTAACTACCTCTCACTGGTCAGAACTATGATTTGCCTATGATTGATCACCCCTAACAGCAAGGGAGGCTGTGAATGTAGTTTATCCAGGCTGCTCCTACTCCCAGAAAAAATCTGGTTCTCTAGGAAATGGTGAGAGGATGGGAACTGTGTTGCTGTGAATAGTAAGAACTATGTATGTATTGGTTTCTGCTGCCAGTTCTTGCTAATATTTGATCTTTGACCCTGACATAGAGCTCCTAAAACCTTGTGATTTTCTAAGTGATAGGAGTGTCTGACACAGCGCTCCTAAATCCCTTGGAATTACCTGCGGGATAGGACTGTTCTATTTAGGTGACTCTGGATGGGCTCCTGCAGGGAGACTGATCACTAGAAACACCAAACCATGCTAAGGAGCTTGGAATTTTCAGCCCTACCTTCATTGTCCAGAGAAGGGAAAAGGACTGGAAAACGCGTCAATCATGCTTATGTGATGAAGCCTCCATAAAAATCTCAAAAGTATGGGGTTTAAAGAGCTTCTGGGTTGGCGAGTCATCTACGTGTTGGGAGGGTGGCACCTTCCAACTTCACGATGACAGAAGCTGTCACAGTCAGGACCCTTCCAGATTTCACCTATATGCATCTCTTTATCTGGCTGTTCACCTGTATCCTTTATCATGCCATTTGCTATATGGTAAACAGGTAAACATAAGTAAGGCTCTCCCCGAATTCCATGAGCTGTTCTAGTAAGTGATGGAACCCAGGAGGGGGTCATGGGAACCTTCTATTTGTAGCTGAGTAGGACAGAAGTTGTGGGTAACCTGGGATCCACTACTTCCGATTGGTATCTGAAATGGAGGTGGCTGTTGGGAGGGGTGGAGGGAGTCTTGTGGGACTGAGAACTTAACCTGTGGGATCTGCCCTAGCTTTAGGCAGTTAGTGCCAGAAATCCCACACATCTGGCTGCAGAAGTGTTCTGTATGAGTTAAGGGACACAGTGTATTTTTTTCCCAGTTACATATTAGTAGTGTCTGCCATACACAATATGAAAAGCTGTCATGGAAGATCCTTCTGTGAAACTGAATTTCATTCTCTTTTCCATGGAAGACTGAGCTGATGGACAGATGCCACAGTCTCTTCTTACCACTCCAGGACGAAGGCTATGCAACTGTGCACCTCTCCTTGGGGCCTCAGGGATTTGGTTCATCAGACAGGCTCAGGTTTCCCAGTTGATTGAGTTTTGTCTCTGCCCCCCAAACACACACAACACACATCTATCTCCCTTTCACCTCCTGCTCCCACAGCTGGTACTCAGCGAGCACACGGCACACGCACTAGACCTTAACGGAAGAGTGACGCAGCCACTGCCTTGCTGCCGTGTTGGTGGCACAGGCTCTGAGTCTGCTTATGGTGAGTTGAGCATGTTAGTTTTAATGCTGCTGTGTCATAGTCACGAGACACAGAGCACAGACAACTAGCAACCACTGTCTCCTTTCGTCCTTCTGATCTAGAGAATCTGTGTTCATTGGTATAAGAATCCAGCCTCTTTCTTTGTGTGCCCTTTAGAAAAACTGAAATGTTCTCAAAGTCTGGAGACAAACTTCTGAGTGAACTGCATCTGAACTTTTAAAAATTCTTTTTTCCCCCTTGGTTAAATCTCAGTGGAGCCAGAGATGATCATAATTCTCATGAACACAAACTAAAGGTTTTGTTGCCTGTTGAGCAAAGTAGCTGCTTCCTATTGCAAAAGAACTGATTCCTATTCTCAGTGCGTCGGCGTTTTCATTAAAATTTCCATTATCCCCCTCCTTCCAGTGCAGTTATGGATGAAATTGTCCTGACCGTGTGTCTCAAGTAAAGTCATTCCTGACTCAAAATATATGAAAGGCATACAGGAAAAAGTCCTTACTTCCCCAAATATAGATCATCTTGGTAAGGGAAAAAAATTTTTTTTGTCCTAGCCTTCATAATCATTTTACTCAATATGATTAGCTTCATCATACCAGGCATACCACGCATACCAGGCCCAGGAAAACAAATCTGGGTTGAGATACAGTCATGGTGTAGAGGCAGAGAAGATGATATCTAAAGATGTTCTGATAATAATGGCGACCTCTTTGTGGAGGGCCTACTCTGAGCCAGACCCTGGCCCCAGAGCCCTGATCTTATCTCTGCCACCCAAGGCACTTCATACCCCGTGAACTGGTCTGTGGAGGAACTGCAGGGGTAGGCCTGTCACAGCACCGAGGGCCAGTCCTGACTCTGCCTTGTGCTGGGTCACCTTGGTCAGTGCTTTTTGCTCTCTGTGAACCAATGCTAATCCAACGTTAATGATACCTTCCCCATCCTCTCCCTTACAAGGTAGCATCAAGTTGAAGGCTTTGTCCACTGGAAAAGTCAATCCCAACATAAAAATATGGATTGCCAAGGTAGACAAAATTGGTGTGTGAATCAGCCACCCTCAACACAACACAAGTCATCATATCTTCGTACTCCTTGGAGAAGGGTGCCAGCCTGGGCTTTCACATCTCTACTGAGGAAATGAGAAAAAGGAAGCATCAGGCCCCTGGCTTCATGTTAGCATAGCCATCACTTTCCAGAGCTTACTCTCAGCCAGTGAGGATCATTCACATGCATTATCTCATATATTCCTTAAAAAACAAACAAACAAACAAACTACTGTTCCTGTTTACAGGCAAATACACGGAAGCTCAGAGAAGTTAGGTAGCCCATTATCATAACACAACTAAACAAAGAAGCTGGGTTTCCAGTCATTATGTGTCTGACGTGATAGCCTGTGCTTTAACTACCACGAGACACTTATTTTTGTTGGGAAAGAATAAGAAACTACTGCTTTTGGAGACAGAAACTCAGATGAGCAGAGAGTCCAACTCATCCTAGCCCAGCAAACCAACATACTCTTCTTCTACTTTTTCACCCTTTGGAAACAAAATCCCTAACAAATTTTTTCTTTCAAAATGACTTTAATATAGGCCCACTTTTGCAAACACTTATGGAGCACTTATTAAGTATCAGGCATATGTTCCGTGTGTGTGTATGCATCTATTTCATTCTCATGCTGATCTATGAGGTGGAACTATTATTGCCCTCACTTCATAGATGGCAAAAGTGGAGCACAGAAAGGGTTTGAAACTTGTCTAAGGAAACAGGGCTGCTAAGTGACAGAAACAGGCCCAGTTCCAGGTAGCCTGACTCCAGAGCCTGCGTCACTACATTTTCTGCATAGTAAAAGTCTGAAAGAATACAGGCCAAGTTATCAGCAGTTATCTCTGGGGAATTGGATTTGGGTGGGAAACAGAGAGAAAGGCTTTCTCTTTATTTTGTCTTCATGTAGGTGCTCTTGAAAATTTTACAATGTACACATATCTGCATACTTTTTATAATTTAAAAATATATCCTTAGAGATTTAGATACTTACGCCCTCCATATACTTTGGGCATTAAGTACAAATTAATGCTTTCTAATGAGGGGACTGACATTTTCCAAGGGATTTCAGAAATCTAGAAAAGATGCCAAGGTGGCGAGCTTATAATGGCGCTGAGTCTGCATTTGTCTGGGTCATATGTTCCCCTCCCCCCAAGCTTTATCCCAGCGTGTGGCCAGTAGACAGTGGGGAATGGGGGGGAGGGCTCTATGGCTGCATTATGTGGATTTATATTCACCCTGAACCAGAGGGCAAATGGAAAAATGTAAATTTTGGCAGCTGCTTTGTGGGCACTGACCTCGCGGGACACATTCAGTTCCAGACCTCACCCTGGGAGTGATTTCCCCACATCCGCTATAATTTATTGACAAGAATCGTTTCTCTTCCTGGGGCTGAAGGAATGGCCCAGCACAATTTTAAACAAAGCACGGCACAGGTCAAAGTGATGAACTGAATCATCATTTCCTCACACCACCGGCCCCGCCCAGGGTAACATCTCTCCCTTCATCATCTTTCAGTTTTGAAGATGCCGGCAGCACAAATCATCTCTAGGCATGTCCCATTGTCTGTCTGTCAGCCTGAAACAAAGGCAAGTCACCATCTCCCCACCCTTGACCCATCTGGGCAGCTGAGACCACACAGCATTGTTCCATGGCGCCGGATCACAATCTTTTTAAGATAAGCATTTCTGATATTATGTGAGGTTAACTTAGAAATATAGAGGTTTCAAATTTCCCTGCTGTCCCAAATGTCATAAAATTAAACAGGCTGCCTCTTTCTACGTTTTGGACAGACTGATGAAATCACAGGACATTATTTATCATCATTATTTCCAGGGAACTTCAAGATATGGTTACATGTCCAGGTTCTGACTGTAAGTTTCTTTTGTTCTAATGGGGACAAACGCTACCATTTGAGTGTTTCTCTGAATGGCACTAGGCATTCTGCAAATGATCTCGTTGTCTGATAAGTCAAAACCCCATTATATCTCACTCGATCCTTTGGGACGTTGGGG
The DNA here is from genome assembly GCA_007922815.1 of Macrotus californicus. Lineage (NCBI taxonomy): Eukaryota > Metazoa > Chordata > Mammalia > Chiroptera > Phyllostomidae > Macrotus > Macrotus californicus. The sequence continues at coordinate 23,269 of VMDR010006502.1, read as the reverse complement.
TCACCATGATGGCGATTACATTAATGATTGTCACCACGCAGGGGGTTCCCCATGGGTGCCAGGCAGAGGGCCAAGCACTTCCACTGAAAATCTCCTGGTCCCCACAACAACCTTTGGAACTTGGGGTTATTATTTCCATGTCACACATGAGGAAGAAGAGGTCCTGGGAAGTTAAGACTTTCCAAATAATAAGTCACTTAATTCAGAGAGGAACCAAATGGGAGTTTACCTTCACACCATGAAGAGTCTGGGGTCAAGCATTTACAGGAGCAGACTATTCTCATATTCTCTTACAATTCAAGGTATCCCACCACCTGGCTTCCTGCCTCTGCCCCTTCCCGCCACGGGACAGTTCAGCATGTCCTCCAAGGCTCTATGGCTGTGTTCCTATCTGCCTTCCCTCTCCCTTTCTGCCTGGGAAACAGATTCATCTCTCAAGACTCAGCTCTAGCACCACATCCTCTAAGAAGCCATATCACTGCCTCTCCCACCCACACGTCCCTGTAGACTTGACCATGTTGTTCTTTCGTCCCACTATCCTCTACAGAAGAGTTTATTACAAAACCCATACACTTCCTGTTGGTATTCATTTTTATGCCTCTGTTTAGCACTAAACTGTCAGCCTTTTCAGGCTAGACTGTATTGTATCATCTTCATCTTCCCACGGCCTAGGCTGGTTTCTGGTAACGAGTAGGTGCTCAGCAAATATCTGCTTCATAAATGGGTGGATGGAGGAAGGAACAAATGCATGAATACCTCCTAGAACTTAAAGGAGTCAACATATAGGCAATTAATACTCTAAAGTGTATTTGCTGTATTATTTGAGGATATTCAATTCTGCTAGAGAAGACAAGAAAACAGTAAAATGGGTGAAAGTCATAAGATACATGAGATGTAGATGATGAATAGTAAGTTGCTCGTAAGACATAGACAGAATTCATAAAATGTGTTAGGTATACTTGAAGTTAGTAACCCATGAGCCAGATAAAGCACCCATGGGGAACCCCCTGTGTGGTGACAATCATTAACACATTTACACATCAATAAAGTCGTGTACTACTGAACATAGCCAGAAAAGGCTGGAAAGACTAAAAGGCAACAAATATTCATGAACCTCTATACATGAGGAATACTCATATTCAGTATCACGTGGTTTTAAATTGACCCCCCACTAGTGATACCCCTTCTGGCATCATGTACACTTTGTCTAAGAAATGTAGATAAAATTCATGGCTGCTTATCTGGGTGATTAGCAAACTGTAGCTATTGATCTCTCTGATAGAGCAAACTCTATTGGTCAGGCAGCCTCAGCCTGAACCCTCCTGCTTAAACCTCACCTCTCATCTCACAACTCACCATCCGTGGAGAAGGCCAATGAGGCTGAGAGAGAGGCAGGGTGTATGAACATTGAGTAACTGAGGATCAGGTAGTGTGTGGTCCCTCCACCCGACCTGCACCCTATCGTAACTGTGTTTCCCTACCTTGTATGTTCCCTCTTGCATCTAGTGCGTAGTTAAAATAATTTTATAAACTATATATTTCAAGTGTATTAGTTTGGTGTAACCCCCTTGTGTTCTGAGATCACTGGGATAGCTCACCTGGTAGCATACTTGTAGGCCACCATTTCATCCGGGAAATTTCCCAATGGCAAGTGTATCTCCTATTAACACCACCAGAGCTTCCCTCCTTAGGAAGCCAAACAGGGCTACTCCCTGTCAGATTGACTGATCTTTTCTCCAATTACTGTAACAAAAGAGAAAATTCAAAATAAAGACCTCTATACCCAGAGTGCACAGCAGGAAGCCTGAGGTCATAGACACACTAACCATTCTTTAGAGCTCAGTCAGAAGTTGTGGTCCTATTTCTTATGCAAAACATTTATGACAAATCTTAAAGGAAGATTGTTGGGCTCAGATGCTTCATGCAGAACTAATGCAGATATGAGAGACTCTGAGTTTTTTCTCCAACAATGAGTAAGTAATTTTATTTTGTTTAATGTCCAGGCAGCCCACACGGATATGCCCTCGCAGAATTCTACAACGGCATCCTACACAGCCAATTTGAATTCCTATGCATGTGGACCAATAAAGAGTTATTATCTGGCTGAGTGAGATATTGGCTGTCTTTGTTGGTTCCTAGTGCACGATATTATTTCAGACTTTCATTCCTGTTTATTGGCCATTGAGAGTATTATAAGTCCTGTTTATTGCTGCTGGTTCACATAGCTCAAACTCATGTATAAAAAGTGCTCCCTCTCCTGAGTCACATTTAAATTTATTCACACTGAGTTCCAAGACTTTTCCTTTCTTTGGATGAGAGCTATGCTAGATGGATCTTCAGAGCCACTGATTCTTTTGCCCTAATCCTATCAAATTTTTTTTAAAAATGAATTTGTTCAGCGTCACATTGTAACTGCTCTCGTGAAAGTTTAAAAGCTCTTCACATTCAAGATCCAGTTAGTGACTGAAAACAAAAGGGAGACAAGAAAAGGAAAAAAACCGTCTGCATTTGATCTCGTATATTGAATTTACTTTCCATCTTCTAATAATGGGATGATATTCAATCTCTGCTTGAGCAGTGCTGTGACAGCTGTGACTTGGAGGATGTATAAAGCCAGGAAAATAGCCTTATGGGGCCTTGGGGACCAGTGATGTGTCAGTGATTCTGTAGAGCTGCTTGTTGGCAATACATAACACAGTCAGGGCTCAGTTTTATATGTGTATATATTGGTGAAAATGAATGGCACTGGGTGTTCCTTGGGACTTTTCATCAACAGATCTCCAGGGGCCTGGGATACTGTGACCATGCAAACTATCCATTTGGGAGATTTCTCCTTCTGTCTAATGGTTGTGTATTTACAACCCAGTTAAAATTCCTATAGCTGAGAGGAAGACCTGTACACTTAGGCCCCCTCCCCCAACCGCCACCGCCCCAAGCCAGCTGCTGAGGTAACATGGAACCCCAGGGAGCCGGCTCCTCTATAGACATCAAGGAGAAAAACTGAGACAGAGGGTCATAGCAACTCACCCTGGCCCAGAGCTGGGCTCCTTACTCATTAGATGCTTGCCAGGAGTGCAGCATCCAGACCAGAACCCAAACCCTGAGGCCTCCCAGAGGGAACCAGTGCCTGACCCCCAAGGCCTCCCTGAGACCTGGAGATGGAAGGGATGCCTGTCCGCTGAACTTCCCCAGCCTCTGCTTAATCGCTTCCCCCCAGCTTGAAATTCTGTGGAGAAGAGTCTTTCACTCCACCTTTAGAAATCAGCCTTAAAACGGAACTATGCTGTGGGAGGGAACCCATTGTCTTTACATCACATTAAGATGCAAATGGCAGACACCAAATGCTTTCCTGGCAGCTGGTTATGCTGGGGTGCCCTCTGGGCTGTGTGAGGGAAGGAAAAGGCAGAAAAGGAAGTCTTTGACCCAGGTTGAAACATTTAATGTTGTCCTCTTTGTTCAAACTTCTTTGGGGTCTGTAGGTAGGGTGGGGTGAGGGAAGGGTGTAGCAGTCTGTTGGTCACTTACTCTTCCTTGAATTGAATGCTCTGTTTATGCCATCAGTTTTATTGCCCCCGTTGGAATCTCTGCTATCCCTTGCCTTGTAAAGAGGTTATTTTTAAATGACCAGATCTAATGTGCACAACCTGAAGCATTCCCCCCTTGGATTGCATCTGCCTCCCACACCAGTTCTGTCTTCCTCTGGGATTTCTCTTGCTTTGGAGATTTATGGTTGAGATTTTTACTTTGTTTAGACAGAGGCTGATATGACTTCTCAGGAAGTGGGCTAGGTCTCACATCATCCCCGTTCTCAGCAGAGTGTGGGGACAGCAACAGAAGGAGGGATGAGCCTCCCTCCGCCACTCCAAGCAGAAAGGTGTTTGTGGTCTCAGAGCTGAGCTCATTGGTGCATTTCTCAAGGGCAGGAAGTACAGTGCATAGGGCACCCGCTTTCAACTGGTTGGCCCAGACAGCTTTGGTTTCTCATCCATTTAAATTCAGCTGAAAAAATCTGCTCTCCACCAGGCCTGCCACTGTAAGTCTCAGTGCTCCCCGGGCTTTGGGCACTGTCCCCACCCATGTCATCCTTTCTCTCCTTTTGGTGCATGTCCCCTTGATCCTTCTCAGGCACTCATTGCCCTATCTTTTCTTGTCAAATTATGTTCACAGAATAGGACGTGAAACATGGTCTAGTTACATTATAAATTAGCCCAAAGAGCTTCAGCGCCCACGTCTCCCAGGATATTATATTTTAACAAGGATCAAAGGCTTAAATTAAAAGAATTAATCTCTCCTTGGGGGATTTCAGCCAAGAAGATTTCAACCAACAGGTCTTCCCAATATTGCTGAAATTGTGGACTTAAGAGGTGACTTGGAAAGAGGGAACTGGAGCTTTGCACTGTATCTCTTGTGATGTTTCTGACCCGAAGTCACTTATAGCCCTTAATTTCCTTTAAAAAAAAAACTATTCAATTCAACCTCCCAGACAATTCCTGAACTCTTCTAGAACATTCCAGATTTGTGTTTCATCAGTAATGCAAAACCCAGAGAATTGACTATCTTCCTAGCCTGGTCAGCCATCCATAGACACCCCTAAATATTAGTATATTCTCCTCTGCTATTTACTTGCTGGTCCTTAGTTTTGTGCCTGGAATCTTGTGGGTTAAGTCTGTTCTCTCTTGCATGGGACAATCTTCTAAGGAGTTGAAGACAAGAGTCATATCTTCCCTACCCTGTTTTTTTCTTCTACAAATTAGGTTACTCTGGCAGAGTGAATTGAGCTAAAAACCCACAGGCAGGGCATGGTTCTTGGGGATGCAATGATTTTTAAATAAGGCCACGAGTTCATTGACATATCTCTTATCATAAGATGAAGTCCACGTTGCCTCCCCCTGAATCTGGACATGCTTGTGACTGCTTTGATCAATAGAACATGGTAAATGATGCCATGTACTTTCCACCTTGTTCACTAGAACACTCACTCTTGGAGCCCCAGGCGGCCATATAAGAAATCCAACCATCCTGAGCTGCCATTCTGTGAGGAAGCCCAAGCCACGTGCTCCAGCAGACAGTTCTAGTCGAGCCCAGCCTGCAGGTCATGTCAGCTCAGACATTAGACATGTGAGTGAAGAAGCCTCTGGATGATTCCAACCCCCAGACATCTGAATCACCCCCGGACATTCCAGTCCTACCAGATGAGGCCTCATGTATTGTGGAGTAGAGACAAATTGTTTCTGACATGCCCTGTTCAAATTCCTGACTCACAGTATCCATGAGTATAATAAAATGACTGTTATTTTATATCACTGGGCTTGGGTTGGTTTATTACACAGCAAGAGATAGCTGGAACAGAGACCAACCCCTAAATCACCTCAGTCAGGGCTGCTTCTGCCCTTGAGTAACATTAACACTAAATTCCCTTACTTCTGCAAGTGGGCTATTAAACTTATTAATCTTGCATTTAAGTGACAACTTCCCCCACAGTACCAGGGAAAGGCAGAAATCTCATAAACTGCAGGAAGTAATCACAGAAATAGATAATGCATCAAAAATAGTGCCAAGAGATTTCAAGTCTCTAAATGTTGTATCTTAGACCTTACTGCTTCATATCCCACCCCCAGTGCAAACTGTTCATTTGAGCTCATTTATTCAGAGAGTAAAGACTTTTGCAACCGATTGTCCGGTAGTAATTATGCCATCTTCAGCCTTGCATCTCCAGAGGGAGGGGAGCCAATTTGGATGTGAAGCCCAGGTAAGCCCTACAGCTTTCTGGGCTCTAAAATGAAAGTGATGGTAGCACCCACCTCTCACGATCATGGTGAGGATGAGAAATCAAGTAAGGAAGCTGCCCATTTCTTGTAGGCGCTCACTATTGCTCTCTGCAGAACTGATCACAGGCCTTGGATGTCTTCACTCGGGTTGTTGAAAGAAGCACTGAACGGGAAATGGCCAGGGCAGGCCCATGCCTGGTGACTGTCTCTGAGGCAGTCATCAACTCTTTGGATTCTATGACCGAACCAGCTTCAGATAGATGCTCCACAGGCGCAGGGATCTGAAGCTGTTTAGTTTACTGACATTCCATATGATTAGAACAGTGCTCAGCATGTAGTAGGTACTCAATAAAGGTTTGTTCAATAAATACATGTAATTCTGTAGGTAGCTCTCTCCTTAGCCTCACTGTATGCCTGGGAAGTCCTGGCTATGTGGTCCTCTGGTCTGAGGCTGGCCCCGTCTCCTTCAATAGGGAATTTCAGCTCCCAGAGGACAGAGTACGAAGGTCACATATAGAGCTCAGGAAGCTGACAGCATCCCCTGCTACACCTTTTTTCCACTTCCTAATTACCAAGATGTTTAAACTATAACACGAATAGCCACATTAAAGCCATTTGTTATATATAAAGCAGGGGCATAACACATGGATAATTAAGGCCTCCCTCTGTGTCAACCTACCCACTAGAGGTGTAATTAAGTGTAAGTACCTTGTAGTTTGCTAGCCATTATTACTGGGCTTAAATATATACTCAGGCAGTTATTAGTGAAATTCTATAGCGTCCTGAGGAACTATTGTTTTAATAAATGGAGTAGGAATTTTCCAGCCAGTGCCATACTTGCTCACTTGATTTGGTGGTATAATTTCCTGGTGTCTGCCTGCGTACTCTCCATTGTCAGTATGGAAACTCAGCTCTTGGGCACAATGACAACTATAAGAACAGCCTCCTGACACCCTTTTCTGGTTCACACTGGACATTAGAAGAGATGATATTTCTATTATTTGCTGCTCAGAGCCTCTGTTCCATGCAAAACAAGAAACACTCAAAGATGCTAGTTCTCTACAGATGTGGTCCCAGGAATAAAGAGCTTACAACCTAGTGAACCACATGTATTTATTAAGGTCTTGTTATGTCCAGGGCCCTGACCTAGGGCTATATTGGAAAAGTACATTTTTGACTTGAACTAGCATTATAAATAGCTGTATTTAAATATTTAGGTCTCCATCTTATTGAAGGGAGTCAGGAAAGAAAAAACAGTGAAAGAGGTGAGGTAGCTAACTCCCTCATATCTTACTCTGGTTTCTATTGCAAAATAGGAAGAGTGAGACTTTGAAATGAAGGAAGACCCCAGAAAGGGGACCATCTGCTCCTAAGGCTGGCATTACGTTCTGTCTCTCTTCAGAAGCTCAAGCTGCAGCTCTGGGATTTCCCTGTAGGAAGGGCTCCACAGTGGTTTTCAGGAGATAGGTGTGTTCTCAAGCTGCATTGGTATAATAAGCACAACAATGTGTGCTTACTTGAATGATTTGTTTGATTTGAATGTGACTTGTTGGGTGGGGAGAAGCAACAGAATATGAAGAAACTAATGGGCTGAGGCTACCTCTTCAAACAGCTATTACAGATCCTTGATTGGCTGGGGGATAATGGACCAGGCTACCTATCCTTGGGTACTCTATTCCCTTGGCTGGGTACTGAGTAGAGGCTCACTCCACATTGGTGGAAGGAACCACACCTCCCATGAGTAAAGGGCTGGCACCTCTCCCCCATCCACTAGGCATTGACCTCAGTGATGTGTGTGCAGATGATCACCATGCTTCCTGGAAACTCTGTTGCTTAGAGATCCAAAAGGGGTAAAGGGTATTTTGGGACAGAATAGATAGTATATACTGTGTTATTGGCTAAAAGAAAGGCCAAGGGAGAGGTGGCTTAGAGAATTTAGTTCAATTGTCATTGGGGCAGCCAAAGCCCAGGGGTCCCCTAAGGCTGAGCCCTAAGTTTGTTACATTTGTCAAGGCTGCATCATGAAAATGAGAGTCGTGACCTGGAAAGACGGAGCTGAGTGCTGCTCACTGGCCTCAGGAATGATCTCTTACCCGCCCCTCCCCCCAGTCCCCACCTCCGCCACCCCTCTGTGAGGCCAGCTATTGCCTGAAGTCTTAATGTCTTCAAACGCTTCCACTATGCTCCACCTCTACAAGAAGCCCCCACTAATCACTTTCTCTCTCTCTCTCTCTTTTCTTCCTAGAGACTAACTATGCTCTGCTCCCAAGAGGGATTTGGTTCATCATGAATTATGTGCTAAGAAATTAATCACTTGCAGGAAGTGCGGTTGAAGGTGAGAAGATGCCTTAATATAGGCAGGGCTCTGTCCTAGGAATTTTACAGGAACCGTTCTCTTTAATGCTCACAACAATCCTACACAATGACTAGTGTGCTCTTGACACTGTCAGGAAACTGAGGGTTATTAAAGTAACTTCTCTCACCCACATAACGAATGCTTGTTTTGTGTCTAAATAGGCTGGCAAAAGGCTAGGTTCTGGGAAGGCAACTTGGAAGAGGACAGATGCAGATTCCACCCCAGAAAGTGTGCGGTTTCACAGGAGATGCGGACAAGGAAACGGTCCGCCTCATGGAGAGCGGGGGAGCCGTGAGTGCTGCGGGGAAGAGCTGCCTGCTAAGGGAACACCAGGAGGAGCCTCCAGCACACCGAGGAAGTGATATCAGAACAGACACAATAGGGCAGAGTTTCGCGAACATCAAGGGGAAAGAACCAAAAAGTGAAAAGACCAAAGGAGAAAGAGATTTCCAGGCCAAGGAAACCTCATATGCAAAGAAACGCAGGCTTGAAGGAAATGAAAAGACAATGCCACTCAGTCACACTTCTTTCCAGAAAAGACTAAGGGCAGAGCACAAGGGACAAGAAGGCGTAAACTAAAGAAGGGAACTTAAGAAATAATTTTTTTAAAGAAAGGATAGAGATTTCTAATGGAGCCAAGAACAAGACTTTAAAGACTGCATGCTGTAATGATGTGTATAATTGTTACTAACTGGACTCTAAACTTTCTAGGAACCAACCCTGGGAGGAAAAGCTGGTTGCCTCTCCAGATGAGACTTCCTCAGTGGAAGAGCAACCATCAGACCAGAGAGGCCCACGGGCCCTGACTCAGCAGGCCAGGGCACTCTCCCCTGATGGGCAGCCTCAAAAGCATCTCTATGGCAGATGTCCCATCTGTCACCCCAAGGCATCTCTCATGAAAACAATTCAGCCCATGGCTAGGCTCCATCATTCAGGAGCCTGCCCCTTGGTTCATGTGGCTTAACCAGAGGGAAGTTCTTAAAATAACCAAAAGAACTGAAGAACTGCTTTGTCCTTAGAATAGCCCCTTTCAGCCAAGGTTTTGTAGTTTATTAGTTAAATAATAAGTTACAAACTATGCTTTCTTACAAATAGTTGGAATTCAGCTCATCTATGTTATCAATTAACTACTGATTCATATGTCTTAACATACAACCAAGCTGAGGGTAGATGTGCCTGGATGGGGAAGCCATCTCTCTCCTCTTTCCCACAAGTCCCACTTAAATGTCATCCTGTCCACAGAGCTTTGTATGTTTCCAAGCCAAAAAGTGCCTCTCCATCTCATAACCCAGTGATTTCAACCAGTGTGCTGCACGAATTTTAAAAACACGCAAACCTGACTATTCAGTCAGGGGCACTGACCTCTTTTCCCTTAGACTGTCAAACAAAAAAAATGACAACAGCCAACACAACAATAGCTGTCCAGTGTGAATGAATTGAAATTATACTTATTTTTTATCAGATCGGCAAAAAATATCATTTTTGGTGTGCTGCAGAATTTTAGTCATTAGCTTATGTGTGCCATGAGGGGGAAAAGGTTGAAAACCACTGCCCTAACCTCTCCGTGTGTTTTACCCTCTTAAGGGCACATGTTCCACTGGACCTGGTGCTGTGTGTGCATTTGTAGAATTTACCTCCCCTGAGGTGCTCAGCACTGTGTCGTCCTCATACTCATGATCAAGGAAATCCCATGGAAGGAAAGCAACACCCTCCTAGTAACAACTTGAAAAACAATCTGTTCTCCACATCACTACCCTTTTACTGAGCGTGAGGATTCAGCCATTTATTCGGTAGATGTCCACGGTGGCCTTTCCCTTCTCTTGGGCAGCAGTTTGTGTTGAATCTTGAACTTCTTCGGTCTGCAGGAAGCCTTCTGTGACCTTCTCATCTACCATGTAAGGCCATGGGTAAAGGTCATATCCTTTGAGAAAATGTAAGAGCAGATGGAACAAGAAACTGGAAGAAAGGTAATGCAGGAAACAGCCTCGACCTCTGGCCTAGACACACAGATTGATTGGATTAGAGATGCTTGTAAGGCAACTGGGCCTGATGTCTTAAAATTCAAAGGCTGACATTTAGTGAGCCCTTGATATGTAATAGGGATTGTACTAGGCTTTTAAAAATATTTTAGTAGGCATAAGTTATTTTATTCAACCACCACAACAACCTTTTTATTATCATGACCATTTTTTAAATGTGGACAGTGAAGCTAAGGCTAATTAAACCCAAGGTATCACAGTTAGTAATTTGCAGAACAAGGATTTGATCTCAAATCCATCTGACTTCAAAGCCCAGGTCTCTTCCAGCTGAGAGGAGTCAACTCCCAGCTCTGCCAGTTGGGAGACTTGGGAACGTGTCATTTAACCCCTCAGTCACTAAAGTCTCAGTTTCCTCATCTGAAAACACAGGCATGATACAATATTTATCCCAGAGGATTATTTTGAGAGCAAAATGAGAAAATATATGTAATCACAGTACTTGGCAAATAGTAAATGCTCAATAAAATTTTGTGTTAATATTAGTAAGCTCTGCGGTCTACTTCGACAAGAAAACTTGTGTGTACTCAAAGTGAGCCATTCTAGCCAAAAAAGAGCCCAAATTCATCAAAATCTTTGAGAGTGTAGTAGTTTGCTAGGGCCGCCATAAGAAGGTACCACAGACCTTCTTAAGCATCAGAAATGTATTTCCTCACAATTCTGGAGGCTGGCAGTCTGAAATCAAAGTGTCTGCAGGATTGGTTTCTTCTGAAGTCTCTCTCCTTGGCTTGTAGACAGCTGTCATCTTCTTGTGTCCTCACACGGTCTCCCCTCCACGTGTGTCTGCGTCCTGGTCTCCTCTTCTTGTAAGGACACCAGTCATGTTTGATTAGGGTGGGCCCTAAGGACCTCGTTTTAACTTAAGCACCTCTTTAAAGACCTTCTCTCCAAATACGTCATATTTTGAGGTGCTGGGCCATTTGAAGTAGAGAGCCAGGTTGTCCTGGCCAAGGCCTTCTGAGAAGAACCCACTGCCCGCGATCGTCAGCTGACTACAGATGTGCCAGCATGCCTAGCCCAGATCTGTGTAACACTGAGTGAATTATTTAACTTTTCCAAGTATCCTTTTCCCCTTACTTATTTATAAAAACAAAACAAAACAACAAACAAAAACAAAAACCTTTGTCCAGGCCCCAGATTCAGTAAGTGTGTCAGAGAGGGAGCCTGATGGAGGTTACTTGAAAGTGAACAGCAAAGAGGAAATCCATTTGTGCTTTATAAAGAGTAGGATATTTCCTCTTCAAAAGGTGACTTGCAGGACCTACAGATCTTGGCTGGGATGATAATGGTAAATTTTGGGGCACAGGTTTTAAATTTCACTTGTAAGGAATTGAGTGTAGTTTTGGCAATAGTACATATATCCTGATGGCTTCTTCTCAAACAACACTCAGGAAACATTCCAAGTTCCATTAGACATAAAGTCAGGCTGCCCAGGGGACTTGTGATATCACCCACCACCAATAATTGTGAACCAGAGCAAGTCTTCAGGAGGTGTGGTCCCACTCCCTGACCTTTTGGTGGGCAATCTAAGGAAAAACTTCTAAAAATGTGTTCCCACAGAAGCCAACTAATTCATCTCCACCACAAGGTTGTCACAACTCCTGGGATTTCTAGGTCTCTAGACTCTTCCCTCTGGGTGAAGATCCTAGGGCTATCAGTTTGACAGACATTTTCTAAGTACTCAAAGCCACCCTCAAAGGTCCCCATTGTTCCTGTGACACCTTGCTGGCATCAGACCAGGGCGTTGAACTCCACCTAGTCTAGGTGAAGGTGAGTTGCCTCAACAAGGATTAAGCATGTTAAGGAAGTTGAGACTGAAAAAGTAACTAAGGCTGGGACATCTGGAAAACTCTCGTGCTGTGACAACAATCCCCATTGTTCTTAGACCAGTTGTTTCTCTTCCCCGTCTGCATGTCCCCGGCGGGGTAGAGCTGTTCCTTCTCTGTATTACATTCATGCGCTCCCCTCGGTGCTTGCCTTGGCTTTCTGAGCAATACCCGTGCCCTTGCAAAGTCTTTGGCTGCCAGCCACTCACTCCCCTCTTCTTTGTCCTCTCTGTGTTTCTGCTCCTTTGCTCACAACTGTTCCCACTGCCTGTTCCCTTTCTCCCACTCCTCCTGGCAATCTCTCACTCAGACGTCAGATGAGAGTCAGCTGCCATCCGGGTTCCTTCTTCTGTACCATGTCACCTCTGTTGTGATGCAGTCCAAGATACGTGTCATTTTTCTGCTTCCATTTCTGTTGCTACCCCTAGACTAGCAGCTCCACAAAGGCAGGAACTGTTCCTTTACTTTTTTTATGCCCAGAGCCTAGCAGAGTCTCTGAGATTGAGGAGGGGCTTGTCCAAGTTCACAAAACAACTGAAAAGAGAGTCCAGTTCAGGATTTCCTGCAAAGTCTTCACTGATCTCATCCTCCCTCCTGGCTCTCAACACTAATGCCATATGCTTCCCAGTAGCATCGTTTTCTATGGAATGGAAGTGGACTTCTACACAGGAAGAAAAATTCAAAACGATGCCCACTTTTCCTATTAGCGCCCCTTCACTACCTGTGTTGCAGGGGAAAGCTACAGGTGATACAGTAAAGGGGAAGGTGAACATTCACTTAATGCATTTAAAATCTGGTTGAAAAGCAAAAAGCGCTTGCCTCCCATCAAACCCGGGTGTGACAGTGTCCTGCACAGTCAGCCACGTGGCGCTCTGCAGTTCACTGTGTGCTCCAACCTAAGCTCTTCTCACGGGAGGAAAAAGCAAACGAAGCAGATTTCTGAAGCCACGTGCAGTCTAAAGTCAAGTCACTGGCAGAGTGTAAGGGACTCAGGGCTGAGGGGGACAGCTGGTATTTGGAAATCTGAGTCTTTGGGGAAACATGTGTCAAAATTCACTGCCAGTCACACTGTACAACAGTATCAATATGAGTTCCTGCTTCCCCTGTTCTCAGCATCTTGGGTGGGAGCTAACACACCATCCTACAACAAATGCTACCTACCATAAGGGTTTTTTGGGAGATTTATCACAGGCTACCTGACCCAAGTTTGGAGGACCAAAAAGGCCAGGGCAGCTGAGATGTGGAGGCCTCACAGGGCTGGCCTAGGAGCATGGACAGGTGTGTAGGTGTGTAGGTGTGTGTGTGTGTTGGGAGTCAGCTGGCAGGAGACAGAAATGGGCCTGGCCCTGAAGGACCTTGGGAACCATGTTCATTCATTCATTCCGTAAATATTGACAGTGCTCCTATAATACCATGCACTGCTACCAATCATGTTACAATAATTGAATCTCTATTCTGAGAGCAAGTGGTGTCCCATCCTAACTGGTAAAGCACCTTTACTTCCCTTGGAAAAAAATCACTCTCATTTTAGCAATTTCCCTCTTCTCTCCTCATTGAGAATAAGACACCCTCTTCCTGTGGGGCAGCTTCACAATCTAAATGTTTTCTGTATCTCAGTTTCCAGTACCATCCTGGGTCTCAGTCTTCCCAACCACAATTTACACACAATAAGACCCGCATCTATCCAAAGAGAACTCTCTTTCATTCACTCATTGCTTTTCCCTCCAACCAGTCAGGGCACTGACTCATATGGAAATAGCTCAGCCCTTTCCGGTTAGGTGGACAATGGGGCCTTTGCCAAGCACAGCAGGTGAAGAAAAGAGCCTCACTCAGTTGTCCCTAAACAGCCAGGGAGCGGGGCTTGGTCACTGAGGAAAGTCTCAGGAGGTGGGCAGTGAGTAAACAAAAGAGAAAGCCCAGAGATAAATGAGGGGCCCACTGTTTAGCAAGAAAATGTCCCATTAATCAATGTCAAGACCTCCCACAGGACAGGCATCTGAAACAGAATTGAGTAACCAAACACAAGTTCCTTCCTGTCAGTTGAAGGCAATATTATAAGTGAATTAGCAAACATCAATGGTAAAACAAAATCAATGGATTGGAGTTTTACAAAAACAGGAAAAAGGATGGACCTAGCAGCAGAAAGGCGGCGGCACATCCCTTGCAAATCTCGGTGATTCTTCGGCAGAGACTACGGCACTATCAGCCTAACAGCCCCTGCCCCCACTCCCTCACCCCAGGGAGGGGGCCTCACCCTCTCCCAGACGCTGCGGTGGCATCCTTCCGTTTTATGGAGCTGAGCTGAGAGTATTTTCATAGTCTGCACTACGAGGGGCCAAAGTGCGCCTTCGCCCTGGGGGCGGGAGGTGTGTGTTTGTTGGGACACACTTTGAAGTCATTCTAGGACTTGTGCGTGGTGCAGGAGGGCAAGTGTTCATTTAAAGGCCCCAGGGGGCTTTCTGTTTCCAGCATCCCCCTGCCTAGCAACAAATGACCATGCAGCCAAGAAAGCCTTGGAAAGACTATGGGTGCTGGAGAGGGCTCTCGGGCTTCCTGCTTTGGGAGACGTGAGTGGGGCAGTTGGGCCGCACGGGGAACAGTGACAGGAGAGAGACTGAACAGGAAACACCCCACCCAGCCCCTGAGCTGTGAGTCAGCTGGCAGTCCAGCAGGAGGGGGCTTTGCTTTTCTGTTCTGGTCTGTTCTCTATCTATCTTTTTAAGAATGTGATAAAAGTTACAGACCTTATTGTTGAAAAAAATGTTCTGAGGATTCACACACTCTGGGGGCCCAATTACTTCAAAGGGTTCCATCTTAAGAAAAATCACTTGGCTCTGGAGACAGGCCCACCTGGCACCCTTCTCGGTGAAGTGCAGCTAAGGCCGTGAACCTGGCACTCTGCATCAGGGCAGCCGAGGTCGCTTTGAACTAACAAAGGGGGGCTTAAATCACGGAATGGAGCATGGCCTTCTTCCGACATCTGGAATTTTAATGAGGTAGGATCAGGCAGGCTGTCAGAAAGCCTTCTTTAGGGCCCCCAGAAAAGAAAGTCAAGGCCGAGCACCTTGGCTAAAGTGCCTCCTCCTTTGGGGAATTTGGGCAATGCACGAAAAATCCCCTCCTTGTTTTGCTTCTTCATCTTGGGTTTTTGTCTCTTTGTAAGTCTGACTTAAGTTTCAGGTGAGTACATGACTCTTGAGGCTGAGTGGTCAGGCTTCCTGGGGTGGCTGACACAGGTAGAGGGACAGGCACAGCCGAGAACTGCCAGCCACTCAAGTCTACTTGCCTTTCTGGAATTTCATTCTGTCATGGGGCACAGGTCAGGAGCAGGCCACTTGCCCTGACCCAGCCCTGGTCACCATGACAGAAAGAGAAAGCCAAAGACTCACAGACGCCTACCTTCAGTACCAGCTCTCTCTGAGGATGCCCCCGCACTCCCACGGTCAGCCCTTTCTCCCACCTCTCTGTCTGTGTCCCCGACACTGAATATCCCTTACCTAGAGAAATGAATCACTTCGGCAACAGGAATATCCAGAAGGCGTCTCTGCTTGGTTTCCCTTATTGAACCTTCTCTCTGCTCAGAACAAACTCTTTCCTGCCCTATAGCCAGACCGGCCAAACCCCCCCGCCCCCAGTACTACTCACCCCTCAGGGGATCAACGGTAGGAGGGGAGAGAAGGGCAGTAGGCAGCCCAGTTGCTAATGATGGTCTCTCAGACATCCAGGAATGGGGAGAGTTTCTGAGGGTCAGGTGCCAGAAAAGCTGGAGAACCTTCTCTACTTCCCTCCCAAAAGATCCCCACATCTGACTCAACAGGGTGTGTTATTGGGACTGCAGTGTGTGTGACCCCATTTCTGGGCCTGAGTCAGGAGAGATCTGGGGACCTTTCCACCCCTTCCCTGGTACGGGGGTCCCCACAGCAACAACTGTACCTGTTCCGACCACGACAGTACACAGCTTAGTAGATGCAAGACCGTAGAGCCTGAGAATAACTCTGGACATGGCCTCCCTCAAGGTCTTCATTTGACAGAGGAGGAAACTGGGGCCCAGGGTACTTAGGAAAGAAAACGGATTTGCAGCCTTTGAAATAACCTAACTCACCTGACATTCACGTGCTTTCTAACTCTGGGCTCAGGTGCTGTGTCTTTTCATTTCAAAGTGGTTCATAATGAGCAGATTTGCTGAGATGACTGAGGGGCTAGGTGGAGCAGTGTAAAAATTATCTAGCGCAGTCAGGAAACGGGCCCAGAGGAAGGGAGATGTCTGCCTCTCTACCACAGATAACATGTGGTAGACAAAAGCAGATTATAAGTGGGAGCATGTTAACAAGGATAGCCAATTAAGCTCATTCTTGCTCCAGACACTCTCGGACTGCCAATGGAGTTGATCGTATCTTTTATATGATTAAACTGAAATCAATGTCCTAGGCAGCCACTGTGAATGCAGATATTTTTCAAATGGAAACGATAATTCTACATGCAAGTAGGAAATGCATGAGTGCGGAATCTGGTCCATTCCAACAAGGACGATGCAGGTGACCATGGCCCTTTGGGAGTCAGTAAATTCTTGATGAGTAAAACTAGTAGCAGTAACATGTTAACAACAAGCTTTAAAAACAAAAGAGAAACAAAAAAAACTTGGGATTTAGCTAACAGAACAATCTAATCAGAATACAAAAGGCTTCCAACTGCTTTCCCTCATCCTTAAGATGGCACTGCACTACCCCCGGTGGAGGTCAGGTGCCATACAGTCTCCTTGCTCCCACCCGACAGTCCATCTTTGCCTTCTCACTCTATCACAGATGCTTGTCTGGCTCCAGACTTTTAAAATAACTTCTCCTTTTGGTCTGCAGCTTTCCCCATAAGACTTTAGCTCAAGGCAAATCACCAGAAGTGCAAGGGAAGTTGGTTCTCCCTGTCCATCCCCGCCCCCCCCACCCCCCGCCCCCGACACAGCTTGGGATAGTTGGGTTTCATTACGGAGAGCATTGGGGGAGCCCTGGGGACATGGGGACAGGCTGGGATGGGTGGAGGGAGCCTGTAGCTCCCACCTCCAACCAGCTTGGGAGTGAATAAAGGCATAGCTGGAGCCCAACCCTGCCCCCCCACCTAGCACCCCCGCAGGCCCTCCCTGGCATTGACTCTCCACCCTCCTGACTAGTTTGCATTCTCATTCTCCTGAAGGGCAACTCTATGGTTTTCTCTAAGACTGACTTACAGAAATGAGAGGTTTCAAATGCAATCTGAAGAAGAAAATGTGTATTGGATGCTTTTGAGTCAGCATTAAGAGATGTGTGGGCTAGCACTGAAGCCAGTCACTGGCTCGATCACGTACCAACATCTATTTCACACCTGCCTTGTGCCAGGCACTGCGGACACAATCACTTGGATAGAACAAAGTCCCCGTTCCTCAGTGTTTCAAATGCAGCGAGAAAGACAGGCAACCGTGGCTTTGTAACATATGATAATTGCCACAGTGAAGGATAAACAGAACATAGGGACCCAGAGCAAAGACCTTTGGCTGGTTCTGGGCGAAGGAGAACATCTGAAGGGGGTCACACTTGCCCCCGGAATGAAAGGGTGACTAAGACTTCAGCATGCAGAGGGATGAGGGTGTGGGCAGGGCAGGGTGTGAGGGCATCCCAAGTCGAGGAACGACACAGAAGCATGATGTGGCATGACAGCAAGTGTGAGCCCTGCCCTCTTCCCCCTCCTCCTCATCTGGCTCCGTCCTAAGTAGGTTTCTAAGTATCTTCAGGTTTGGGTTTAGACAACAGTTCCTCTTAGATGCCTTTTCTCATCATCCCCACCCCGCTTCTTGGGACCCTCTTCTGAATCACTCCGTTCCTACAACTCCTGCCTGTTTCCTGGTCTGTGTTCTCCATGAAGACAAATCCCAGTTTTACTAGTGCCAGGCACACTGGCCTAATGAACACGCCGTGTAGTAATTTCTCAAGAACTAGCTTTTGGATGACCAAACCAAAATTTCTACAAAAAATTGCATTGTATACATTTTCTAGTAGGGGCAAAGACAATCTACAGTGTGCTCAGGAAGTTAGTGGCTAAATGCAACTTAAGTTATCAAACATTTGCAATTTCCATTATGTGAGATCTAGCTGAAAAAACAGAGGGTCTCAAGACACGAGTCCTATCTCTGTTACTAAGGCACTCTGGAACCTTGAGGGTACCTGCCTTCCCTGGAACTCAGTTTCCTCTTCTGCAAAGTTGATGGATTTCAAAACTGTTTAATGCTCGTTCCCCCTCTCATCCATGATTCTTCATTTGTTCACTGAAACCTGAGGCTAAGCCTCTGTCAGAATTTGCAATGCAACTAAAATTATGTTCAACCACTAACCTTTCTGGAATCTTGTCATCTGAAACACCTCCCTGAAACCTAAGCTTTCTTTTTGCCTTGCAAATAAAAGCTTCACATTGAGCCCAATTCTGTAAGAAAGCACAGGACAAACTCTGAGGGAATGACATGGCATGGGTGAGGATGTGGAGAGGACAGAGCTGGTGGAGCTTCTTTAACGAGCTGAGAGCACAGGGAGATTTGTCCTGGTGCCATTTAGTTCCCTGGGACCATTAGGATTCACAGCAGTGTGGTCCTACCAGCACGTTCTGGACTCAAGGCACGACCTCCCAATTCCACTATCACCCAAGGAGCTCAGGTATATTTGCAAAGAAAAACAAAGCACGGCTATGTAACTGCACAGTGTCTCCCAATTATTGGGGAAATTGCAAGTACATTTGGCAAAACTATAGAAATTACCTCTTTAGCTACAGAGCTTGCTGATCTTTTAAATTAGAACCAGATTCAATTGCTGGTTGAATGGGAGGCTGCCTCCCAGTGTAATTAAGGTGCCAGCTATAGTCAGGGTTTTTGAAGCTGTGATATCCAGACAGGGTGTCTCCAGAATGTGGGATGAAGATTAGACTGTGTCACCAACAGGACTTGAGACTAAGAAGAATCCATATAAAATTGGATGATATTTGATCTCTTCCCTCCCCAAAATTTACACATCAAAGACTGGTATAAATGTGTTGCCTAATAAAGCCAGAGCATTTTCTAAACATTAGCCAACATTAGAGTACCTTCCCCAAAGGAGGGCTTATATTTAGAATACAAAATGAAAGATAAATTGTAATCTTGGACACAGAAATAGATCCATTTTGAGGAAGTAATGCCATAGCAGAAGTTGTAATGACCAGCCATGAACACCAGAAAGGGAAAGAGAAATTGTCAGAATTTGTGACTGTGTCTCCTGTACTGCTAAAAGCAGAGCACCCTGTCCCTCTGGTCCTCGTTCCCTCTAGGGAAAATGGGTATATCAAGCAATCAGATGTTAGAAGTTGAACATCTAACTCCTATATTCAACTCTAAACCTACTGAGTAGGATTCTGATACTGATTTGGCTTTGCAAATAAATTTCTGTATGGGCTAACCTGCCCAAAACAGCTTTTAAATACTTCCCTAGGAGATCTATTTCCTCAATGAAAATTGATGACTTGCCATTTTAGTCTGTTGGCAACATCTTGAATGTTGGGCATGAATGAACCAGACCTCCATGAGCCAGTAGAGTCTCCCTGAGTGAGCTGACAAAAATGTCTGAATCTACGGGCAGGCCACCAGGAAGCAGACATCCTGGGAAGCTAGCCTTGTCACACTTCCTCATGAAATGCCAAGCTTCCAGTGGCCATGGCTGAATGGGTCCTTGGCAGGATGTACATCCCAACGTGTTTTCTCTGAGAGGAACATTCTCCAAGGAGGTGATTGAGAAAGAACCGTATTCCTATGGATAAGAAAAACAATCCCCATGATGCTTTGCCAGTTATAGGTTTTGTCACTTGCCCTCAGAGGATTAAGGCACAGCAATCATTGTGGAAATCATTCACTAAATTCATAGGAAGTATCTTCCACATAAGGGATATGGAGCAGAAACAGGCAAAGGTTTCCGTCCAGGGAAGGAAAATTAGACAAGATAATTTGTATAATAAAAAGTAGAAACTGATATGCACTATAAAAAGATATCATTGGAATGTTATTAATAGTTCAAAGGAGAAAATATTATTTATTTTATTTAACAAACATTTATGTAGTACCTACTATATGCCAAGAGCACTGTTTAAAGTGCTTAATATGTAATAGCTCATTTAACATTCCTAATAACTTTTGAGGTAGGTACTGTTATTATCGCCATTTTACAGATGGGGAAACTAAGGTATAGACATAGTGAGAAACGTTACCAAGTTTCTGTGCCTACCATGTGGCAGAGCTGAAATGAATGAACTGTGCTGGGTGGTCTGGTCCCAGAATCCTTACTTTCTGCCCCTACCTGCCATCTCACAACTGGCAGCTGGAGGACCCAAGGACGCTTCCACAAAGGCAAAGATATTTACACAGAGTCTTGAGGAGGGTAGACAGCTGTTGGATACACAGACACGGAAGGAAGTGCATTCTGGGCAAAATAAACAGTGGGAGGAAGGCCAGGAGTCTAGCATGTTTGAAACTATTGTTTCCTAGTAAGCCAACAATAGCCCCACAGCCTTAGCACAGGTTCAGGTTCAACAAGAATAATGGATCAGAATAAAGGGTCAGGTATGAGGGACAAATAATGGTTGAGATTCTAGTGTTTTGAACTTCAGTTCCCACAATTTCGATTAATTCTCTCTATCTCAATCTTCAGCTAAGTACTCAAAAGTGGAGCACGGATTTGACAGAAACAAATGTATATCAGGGAACGGTAAGTAGAGCAGTTCAGCTCAGAGCATATCCTGACGTGGCATGGACCCAGGGGCTTGGAGGTTAACCATTGCCCCAGAACCTCAAGGTTTGGTATTTCCTGATCCTTCAGAAGTAAACAGACCACGTTCATTTTTACATGTCCTAGAGCAAAGAAGGCAATGCTGGGAGGCCAGGGGTAATGTTCTCTTTCTTAAGAAAAATTCAACCCTATTTTGAAAGTAAGATCTATTCTAGTGCTACAAGGGCATCTCACGAGGCTTAAAAAGAAGCCAGGTCATAATGGTAGCACTCTATGAGCAATGAGATTATGCTCTGAGTACTATGCTTGAAGAAAGTAAGTATAAGCATGATATTTCTGTTAATGGATTCACATCCAGATCCTGAGTTGAGATCATGATTAAAAACTGGGAAGACTGATGAACAAGTATATGGTCCCCCCGCCCTGGCCCCAAAGCTGGGTCAGGATAAGTGAATTAGTCTGCCAAGGTTCTGGATCCCTCCCTTCTGGGGAGGTGTGGGTAGGGGCTGTACTTCTGACATGTCCTCCAGCCTCTGGCTCATGTTCACAGGCTCTGATGGAAGGTAGGGAAAGTGATGTGGTGGTGGTACAAGTAGGTCACATTTGAATATAACACAATCCAGACATCAGATCTCCATCCTTTTGATGAAGAGGAGCAGGTTGTGAGCTTTGGCTCCAGACAGACCTCAGTGTAAACCCTCATTATACCCCACTCTAGCTCTGAAACTGAGAAGTTACTTAACTTTAGTGAATCTCAGTTTGCTCACATGCAAAATGGAGATTATAACATTTTATTTAGGAGGATTTTTAGAAGAAACAAATGCTGTGATACAAGGCACTTAGCAGAGTGCCTGATAGATGCTTAGAGAGATCCTCAGTTCCCTTGCCTCTCTTCTCTTCCTTGACAGATTCATCTGCATTCTCATAACACCAAACATTCTGAGGACGTATACTCTACCCACTCCTCATCTGGTCCAACAGGAAAGCAACCCTGAAAATCCGAGACCTAACATTTGTAAAAGAGAAGAGAACTGGAACTAAGGGCTGGAGGTAGAATTGCAATCGGAGCCCGTTGGAGGCTATGACAGGAAATTCAGGCTAGAGAAAGGCATTAAGTGTAAAGAGTGTCAAAAGAGAGAAGAATTTGGGATTCTCAAAGTAGGTTTTCAAGCGTTGCCTACCTGCTGACATCATGCCTCTGGTCAACAGTATCCCAGCAGGATCCTAACAAGATCCCAACAGTTCCTAACAGGATCCTCAAGTGGAGACTGAACGCTCCAACTCCTTCATCAAGCACCAGCCAATGAGAGAGGGACAGGTTGCCTGATCCAGCAAGAGAGGGATTGGCTATTGACAACACCTCCCAAAAATTATGTAAGAGGTTCGGGTCGGTTGCAAGTGGAGGAAGGCAGTTGGAGGCAGCGATCTCGTATCAATTTCTCTGAGGATTGCTGGCACCATCCCAAACAGACTTGCTGCAGCCTCAACATCTCAGATCTCCAAAGCTACCTCAGCGAATGAAGCTTGAGTGTGAAGGCTGGTGTGTGGCAGCACCTCCCTAACAATCACCCGGCCACTCCCTCCGACCTCCAAGCAGCCTCCCACCCCCCACTGTAAGAAAGTTCAGAAGCTGGAGTGGCAACTGGAGGTCTGATCCCCTGCAAACAGAGCCTCTGTTTCAAAAGCAGGAAAGCTCACCGTCAGCCTGGGCTTTGCCTTTTCAGTGTGGTCCAGTTCTCCAAGATCCAGGTCTTCTCCTAGTTTATTGATTTCAAATTTGTAGAAGTTGAAACTGCTGTTTTCCCAGGAGCTATTGGGGCCAGGAAGGTTCGGGTCAGTCAATGAGTGTTCCTCCCTAACCCAAAGTCAGGACTCCTGGACTAGAATTCTTTCAAGATTCTAGTAGAAGAAACCCTACTCTTAGGTATACTTGGGTGACAAACACATTTCAAGAGTGCAATGAATAAAGTATAATTAAGAGTAAAATGAACTTAAAGGTAGCTCAAGTGCAAGAATCTGGGAACTAAAAACAGCAAGTTCAAGGCCTAAAAGAAATAACAAAATATTAGCATACGAAAAATGGCAAGTATAAAATCAATGTTCTGATTTTCTACTGGCTATTTATCAATTGCTCTCAGAGGAAAATTTTCTGTAGTCCTGATTTGAGGATGAAGGAAAACTTATAGTGCATTGTTAAGTATTTCTAAATAACTTATGTTTTCCTTTATAATAAGGATAATACATGTTTACTGGTTAAAATTTGAAAAACATAAAACACCACCATAAAGAAAATAAAAATCGTCCTTATTTCTAGAACACCAAGATAGAGTTGTTAGCATTTTACTCATTTTTCTTTTGTTTTTATGTACATAAAGGCATTCACATAATGGAATTAAGATGTTATCATTTGACAACATTATCACATAAAATGCTATCATTTGAACTTTTAAATTAATATATCATTAATAATTTTGCTTGAAAATAACTGCCTCTTCCAATTTAAAAAACAATGAATGCT
>VMDR010006501.1:0-45141 GCA_007922815.1 Macrotus californicus | reverse complement strand
CTTATGTGCGCTCTAGGACCCTGTGGGTCTCTCCAACGAGCTCTCCTGTGAGTCCGGGAGTTTCTCCTGCTGCCACTGCCTCCGTCCCCACAGGAGTTTTCAATCAGAGGCTCTGAGGCTTTGTTTCCCTGAGCTGGAACTCTGGGTTGCGGGGTCTGTCTCGCTCCCCAGTTGTTCCTCCCAGTTTATCCGCACAAGGGAGTGGGACTCCCGGTCCGCAGCCGCCAACTCTCCTGCTTTCTGCGCCCTTCCCCGGTCCGCAGCCGCCAGCTCTCCCGGCCAGCCGCGCCTTTCCCCGGTCCACCAGCCGCCGCCCGCGCGAGTCCTCTCCGCCCGTCTCGCCCCTCCTACCGGTCTGGATGAAAGTTTCTCCTTTAGTTCCTTGGTTGTCAGACTTCCATACAGTTCGATTTTCTGTCAGTTCTGGTTGTTTTTTGTTTTAAAATTTGTTGTTGTCCTTTTTTTGGTTGTACGAGGAGGCACAGTGTGTCTACCTATGCCTCCATCTTGGCTCCTCCCCCCTTAAACTCTGTGATTTAATTCTTACAGCCACCCTATAAAGTAGATACTATTATAATCATCTCTATTTACATACAAAGAAACTGGGAGGCAGGTAATTTGTAATTGTATGATTTGTTAGGGTCACACAGCCAACAAGAGGCATAACCAGGATGTGAACTGAGTCACCTTTGCATCTAAGACTGTGCTAGTCATGTTTGAAGGTTGGTTGGTCAATCCTCAGAAAAGAACTGAGGTTTGCAGGTAACAGTTTTCCTGAGCCACCTGGCGTCAAGTCCAATCAGCCCCCATTCCTGCTCTACCTCTAACCGTTCTGGCTAAATGGACCATAAACTCCATAACCCTAGAGGTCTAGAGAGACTTTCCAAGGAGTTATGCAGTAATAGACAGTGTTAAGGGAGACAATTTCTAGATCCTCAGATTCCTTGTGTTTACTCTTCCTTAAAACTGACATCTGAAAATTTACCTGTGTACACATCGGCCAGGTTCTCTTATTCCCAGGACCCCACACAGAACCATTTTCCTTGTGTAGCAGAGAAAAGTGTCACTCCCGTCCACCCTGAGTCATGTCGTGCTACACTACACAGGGGTGTAAAACCCTCCAGGGCAGCAAAGGAGGGGCTTCATGAAGTATTTGTGTTGGACAAACCTCCTTCAAAGACGCAGCAGAACCTCATATTAGAGGCTTATGTCTGTCTTGTCTTGACTACATTTCTGCTAAGGACAAAGCCTAAGCTCAAGAATTGGGGTCATTTGAGCCCTTGTTGAAATACTCTGAATTTAGAATATGTGTAGAGTCCTATCCTGGGATCACAATAATGTTAACTTTTGTTTAAAAATCTCTGCTTTTCAAGTCCACAACATACTGCCAAAGAATCCATCTCCCAGACAGATACACTTGGGGAAGCAAATCAAGTACCAGTAAGAAATACTCAGGCAGCAAACTCAAGGTAAAGCTCTGTTTCTTTATCTACCCACCTACCTAGCTACCTACCTATCTGTGTACTTATCTATCTCAGGGTTTGAATAGTCAAGATCCACGAAAAGCATGCTGGGAAATGACACTTCACCACAAACCATGCCCTCTCTTCATTTTCCTCATTGCCAATAAAAAGAAAGAGCTGAGTGAAAACTTTCATTCATCTCAAGTCTCAGTTGTATATTTTGCATTATTTTAAGGAGATAAAAAGTTTCACAATTATTTCTTACAGATCAACATTGCATTTTGAAATAAAAGATATATATATATTACAGTTAACATTTCATCTTTAACTTTTTTAACTTTTTATTCAGAGTCGTAAGAGAAACATTTTCATTAATTTTTTCCAAAATTTCTCTTATTTATCAACTTTTAATCTGTTTATTTATCTCTACATTAGAATTGGAATACCTTAGTAAGAGTACTTTATGGATTCATTTATTAATGCTCTTAAAAATCAAAATCTTTTATTATCCCCTCACTTTTTAGTGGTCCAGTGCCCTCTGTTATTTTCATTATTAATTTCCACTTGACCCTGCCTCCTTTTGACAATAAATCATATTCATCCCCGTATCCATTAAATTACTGAGCAAGGGGAATCCCAATGTATCTACAATGACGTGCATTTCCAATAACTATTTCCTTTCCTGCATTTGATATTTATTAATGGAAGTATATTCAACTTGCCATAAATTTTACAGAATTATTTTATAATAGTAATATTTACAAAGAGAATTAAATCTTTGGCAATTATTTCAAATTACAATGAAATATCGTGTATATCAAACAAAAGTGTACAAGAGGTTACATGCCTTCACAAAATTTGTTTAGAAGACACGCAAGCAAAACATTTTAAAGTCTACAGTTCTAGCCCATATGTATAATGATTTAGAGCAATTAAATAAATAAGTACGAAAATGTTTAATATGAAGCTTTGGTATACCCAGATAAGATGGCTAGCACTATTGCCAACAGGATCTACATTTTGGGCTGGTATTGTTTCTCTAGAATTAGGGGTATATTTGAGTAGAGTGATTTGTTTTCAATTTTCTCGTGCCTCCATGAATTTACATATTTGATAAATGCCCTGGGTGGTCAACTGTTCGCCAATAAGGAAAATCTCACATGATTGTATAAGCATACTGTCCTAGAACTTGGCCCCGATCACACGCTCAGACTTATTTCTAAAAGAAATGTACCCACTGCGTCTTTCCTGGACAATTCATCATGTATTATTATGCAAAGTAAAAGCTGGCAATAAAAAGCTTGGTTAGAAAAAAATGGAAAGAAAAATACAGAGTTGGACTTGTTTCAACTTTTAAAATTTAACTTGAATTCTGTTATTTCCAAGTTTCTGTTTGGAAAATATGAAATGCCAACATTTCATATAATGATGTCATTGCTATAAAAAAATCATCTTTAAAATTTTTCCTTTGAGTTTTAGTTTAGTTAATTCTGTAATAAGCTGAAACGAGGCACTTGAATCAGATCCCAGACAAAAAGAAAGCAAATTGCCCACCATCTTCAATAAAAATTGAATGTTTTGTTTTGTTTTTAGAGTACCACACTTGAAGCTAGAACTAGTTTGTCTAAATAAGATCAGTTTTAAAAAGTGCATTTTCCCCTAAGCTAAGCCTTCACATCAAACATAACATTATAAAATTTCATAAACACTATAGTCAATGGGTCCATCAATCTTGGATGAGCAGGCTGATTTTTAGTGAGTTTCTACTAATGTGGTTTAGAAAAAAAGCTATATTAACTATCACAGCACCATCAAAGGAGAACTGCTCTCCAGAGCCAATAGAAAAGGCTAAAGTACCAATATTTGTAGCTTTATTGTACGCATCATTTGGTAAGATTAAGAAGTGGTAAAAGAAATATTTTCTGGTTTCATATTAATCTCAGCAGATAATTCATATTAATCTCATCTGACTATGGTAAGAGGAAAGAAGAAAAATGGAGAGAGAATAAGACTTAAGAAGAGGGTTCTCCTGTTCTGGGAATGAAGGATAAAGTCAGAAGGACCAGAGATGTTCCTTGGAATCCATTTCTTTCCTGCTTCAAGCGTTTACATCAGAATAAATAGGTCCTCACACTGTGCTTATATCTGGGAGCCGGAGAATAACTGGGACTTAAGGGTCAGGAGAGACAAAGAGGGGATTGAAACACAGGGTCATGCAAACTAGAGAGACACGATTCTCAGCTGTGGGGACCAACCTGGAGCTTGTGACCATGAGTCATACTAACAATACTAGTCAGAAAGACCCACAAAGTAAGTGACTCATTTAACCATTTTCTCAATAAAAACTTAAGTGCACACACATGCCAGTTATTGGGTTAAGCTCTAGGTATACTGAAGAGAAGAAAGAGTCCTCACCAAGAGATTATAACATGGGGCCAGAGTCAGACAAGCAAGCAGTCACAGCCTAGGGACACAAAGGGGGTGTTTATAATGAATTAGAAGCACAGGAGACAGACAACATCCTAGCTTTGAGGAAACCAGGGGAGGTTTCCCAAGGATGTGATGTACTGGTTGAATGTGGGGGGCTGAGTAGAATTTAGTTATTAAAAAGGGGGGAGAGGAAGGAGCAGGAGACTGGGGATTATAAAAGGAGTAAACGGTGTATTCAAAGGCCTAGAGGAAAGAGAAATGATCACAAATGAATCAAGTGCAGTAATAGCAGACTAGCTTTAGGAACAACTGTGGGGTTGGAGGTAAGGAGAGTAATATATAGGGTCCAAATTTACCTTTCAACACAAACCTCTGAGTGCAGTGCATGGAGAACAGTTGAAGGGAGCCAGGCTGGAGCAAAAAGATGTTAGGAGCCTGTTGAATTAATACCTTTGTTGCTATTGTCTGAAATTTAAGAACTTTAATCTAAGATTTTTCCCCTAGGAAGTACGAGCTTTCAGTCACTCATATAAAAATATCATCTTCTGTCCACCAGGATCTACCTTTCATGGGCTCTGATGAGCTGTATGTCTTAGCTAGGGCTGCCATACCAAAGAACTGCAGACTGAGTGGCTTAAACAACAGAAGTTTATTTCCTCACAGTTCTGAAGGCTGGAAGTCTAAGAGGAAGACACTGGCAGGGCCAGATTCTGGTCATAGCTCTCTTTCTGGCTCACAGATGGCCACTTCTCCCTGTGTCCTCTTGTAAGGGCACCAAGTGCATCTTGAGAGCCCCACCCTGATGACCTCAGCTAAACCTACTTATGCACCAAAGTTCCCATCTCCAAATGCCATCACATTGGGGGTTAGGACTTCAACATACGAACACTGCGGGGACACAGTTCAGTACATAGTATGGTAGTTGGGATATCAACTACACAATTAGTATTCTAACAAGTAATCCCTTTTGGAGGGGGGCATCTGCAAGTAATCTGGACCTTTCAATGATGTCATTTTGTAAATAAGGAGAGCACTGTCTTATTCCTCATCATCTTTATATATTTTGGTCTCTTGAAATTGTCACTTGTTTTTTCTCAGAGTATAGGATAATTATGAGCATAATAATAATGGTAATCTTCCCTGGAGTTTCACAATGTGTTGATCCTGAATAACGATTAGTACAAGGTTCTACAGAAACACACACATACACACAAAAAATGGACATCGAAGCCAAAGCTGGGTGTTGGGATCTAAAGGATGGTTGAGAATGTGGGATCAGGAAGGTAAAGCAGGGGAGGAAGAAAGGAAGAAGAAAGGGAGGCAGATGGGGCCCCAGTGGGTCCAGTCTGGGGGTGAGGGGAGGGTAGCAGGTATAAGTAGGGCAGTAGGACAGGGATCGGTCTCTAATGGAGAAGCTGTGAGTAGTCAATAAGGGGCTGGCACATGGTAGAAGGAGTGTGACGGCATTCACTTCACCAGCTTGGTCATTTCTAACCTCACTTGATTGAGTCCTCTTCACATTAGGGGACAAGTCCTTTGTGTCTTTTCCATCACGTCATCTGGTAAAGTGCTTTGTAAATAGTTGATGGAGAACAACAACATGGCAATTGGTAATGTCTTTTAATGTCAAACAGGAAGCAGGTACATAGATTAACAATGCCTGCACCCTTTATTTATTAATCTGTTTAATCATCATCTACTCAATCAACAAAGATTTCCTGGCAATCTTCCTCTAGAAAGCCTCCTCCAGAGGTGGTGGGGGGGAACAGAGGCTCAGCCAGAGTTAGACGGCACAGGAAACATTCCCATGATAATGGTTCAGGTAAACTCTCTTCCCCTCTCGCATTTAAAACATCTGAATGGAGTTCACATCACACTATCTCCTTGTGAAATAGGGAAGCTTGAGCTTGACTGAATAGATAGTAATGTCAAATAAATTACCTTGGGGATTAACTTGTGTGTCATGACCTAGTACGAATACAGATGAATAATATCTCCAGGCAAATGGTAAATCTGGATATTTGCCCTCTGAGATTCATGACTTGAAAAGTCTAAGAATGATCTATCTTAGGAATAGATGTTTCTCTTGAAAGAAAAATGGTACATCTCTACCAAGGAATCAGAGGGGGTGTGTGTGCACATATACAGTCTCCACTACTTTTCATTTCTGAAACACAAGAATCCCCAGAGGACTACTTTCTGAAACACTAAAATGCTCAAACAGGTTCCCGGAATAGCCCATTACTATAACTTGACACCATGTTTTAGATACGACCCAATAAATGTTTGCAAGGCGGCAATAAACCTTGTTTCTAATAGTAGGCTTCATGCTGTGCTTCCCAAGTGCAGAGGAAATGGCTGAGAGGAAAGCTCATATCCAGTGTGCAAAGGCAGCAGCATCAAAGGCCTCTGAGGCCAGGTCATTACCGCATCTTGGAGGAGGGTCAGAGCTGCCTTGGGTTGTCCCTCATTGCAGGTCACCTGCCTCAATCCTTTCTAATCACCCCTACTATGGACGCACTCAGCAAGGCCACATTTGAGGTAGTCAGAAGCAGCTGATCCATTGGGTCGAAGAGCTGAGCGCTGGAATCCTTCGCAAATGTACTTCTAATAAAAGGGTCCCTTCAGCCTACTTTTCCTGACAGTCCTGTGGCTGCTGACATTAACCAGCTCTGTGAGTAACCCCAGCATCAGGTGCCAGCCGCACCCCAATAAGCTTGAGATTTGAGAACTCCATCTTCTTAAAAGGTGGTAGCGGCATTAAGACATCGAGTGGAAGTCTGCCTGTTAAAGGGGAAGATGAGTTGTTACTGAGCAAACCATTTTCTCTGCATTGGGGCCAGGCGGCCAGGCGCACTGAACTGATTTTCATTTGCTAAAAAAATTAAAGCAGCAGTTTGTCTCCTGCTCAAGAAAGGGAAGCTTTCAAACTGAGACAGAAATTTGAGCCAGCATGCTTGGCACTAATGCCTAGAAAAACATATCAAACTGGAGTTGAAGCAAGTTTATCTCTGCGGTTCAGGTATGGACCCACCAAAGTCAAACAACTCCACAGCCCTCATTAATTCTCAGTGGACTGCATGTCACTAACTAGGTTAATAAACAGAGCGACTGAAGGCACTTGCATCGTTTTGTTTTCTAATCAGGCTCTCCTGGTTTAGAAATACTCAAATTTGCTTTTTTTCCACAGAAATTGTGCTTTTTTAAAAACTCAGCCAAAATGACCAGTCTGATATTTTTAGGTGGACCAGATGTGAAGAAGAAAAATAAAATTGAAAACTTTTTTTTTTTTGCTTCTGATGAATCCCTCTGCTGAGCCTAGATTGTGCCATCCACCTGGTAGGGACTGTGTCTTATTTCCCTACCCCTAGTCATTGGAACAACATCCAGAACATAGTAAATGTGTAAGTCTAGAGCTTAAATTTAAAAAAAGAAACAACAGCATCTACTATTATACAACTTTCTTTGAGCCCCTGCTTTCTCATCAGTGAAAGGGGATAATGACCTTTAGCTTACAAGGTGAATCAGTGGGGAATGTTTTTAGCTGCAAGTAACAGAAAACCTGAATGATCTTCTCTTGAAGAGGTACCTCAAATACAATTGAGTCTGGAGGTCAACAGAATTGGCATGAATACAGGGAAATGAGAGATAACAATTCTGCACTTTGCTCTCTCCTTAATAAGGCTGCCTTGCAGCTGGAAAGAGGCCTCTACAGTTCCAGATACCCCAGTCCATGCAAGGCAATCAGAAAGACCAGGGAGGGAGCAAGTGTCTGTTGCCAATTATCAGTGGATCAAAACCCTTTGCAGAAGAGCTGGGCAGGTTTCTGCTGTCATCTTCTCGGCCAGAACTGTTACACAGCCACCTCTGGCTACAAGGGAGGGTGGACAGGCAAGAAACTGACTAGATCCTTATGATGGATCAGAAAAATGGTGATTGAAGACCTGGATCTGGCCATGTTTCCTCTCCAGACAAATTTTGGGTTCTAACAGCAGGGAAAAGTGGTTTAGAAATGGCTTTTGAATAAGTACGTAATGGTGTGTGTTCTAGGGGGTTATACAGTTTAGAGACCGTATATGTAAAACATCGTAACATTAACTAGAATACAGCACTCAATAAACAGCAGGTATGATTTAAGCAACAACAATAAATTTAAAGCAATAAGTGGTAAACATGTGATCTAAATGAATTTGTGAATAGGTGTGTTAGTATAACTAGTTGCTGTGTAAATATGAGAGTTTCGTTTTTATTCATGAAAATGTGAAGGAAAAAACATACTAGCGTCCATCTCTGCAGAGGGCGATTCACCTTTGGAGCTGACTTCATTAATTTGGGGAAAACAACTGAATGGAGAAATATATCTACCAAGTGTTCACATCTGTTGTTCCAGGGGAGACAGAGTCCTTAGACACATGGAGTGCTGCTGTCTCTCCCACACAACCGTGGGTGTGTCTGTTACCTCGGAGTTTGCTGGAGAGGAATGAGCAAACTGGCTTTGATGTTGAGAGTCAATGAAACATGTCAGACTGACTATTGCATCTTAGATAGGTAGCCTAGTCTCAACCCCAAGATCTCGGTTATGTGGGGAAAAATAGACTTTGGGCTGATACTCGAAGCCCTCTTAAATAGCCATTTGGAAGCTGGCTGTGGGTGCTTTTGAAGAGGTGAGCTGAAAGCTCACTGGGAGAGTGTGTTGAAGTCTCTGAGACACACCGTGAAAGAGGAAAGGTCCTACCTTGAGGACTGAACGCTGTTTTCACAACGAAGGAAAAGGTAATTACCAAGCCAAGGAACTGTTTTTATAAATATTCAATATACAATGCGCAGTATAAACAATCAGTCCTATAGGAGTTCAGAGGAGAAAAAAGTAACTCCCCAGAAGGGGAAGCTGAAAGAATTCATGGAGAAGACTGTGGTTGAGATGAAACATAAATGACAGGCAGGACTTTCAGAAGTGATAAGGGACAATGATACTCCATCGGAAGGAACGCATATGGACAAACAAATGATGGCGAGAGTCTGTCATATGTGGACAACCATGGCTGGACCTGGAGGATTGTGTTGAGGATCGATGGGAATGCTGGGAAAGGTCGTGGGCTCTAGGAAGCAAATTCTCCACTCAGGGGGAATGAAAAGAGAGGGTGCCTCAAAATGCCTGTAAGATTACCACCAAGAATTCATATCCTTTCTCAAATTCACACAGAACCTTCTCGAATGGAAAGGTCCTATCTCAAAGAATGCTGTTGCTTAGCACTCCTACGGCTGATATGAAATGAACAGTGCCCTGTGCGTTTCAGCCCAGGGTTACCAAGACAGGCAAGATGCACAATAGAGACAGACCCAAATGAGGCCTCCAAGCGAAGAATTTACATTTAGTTCAACAAAAGAGATAAATGCATTTTTGTGGTTTACTTCTTGAGACTGGCTGGTATGATGAGTTGGCCCATTACATTTGTTGGGTTTCTTTTTTTTAAAGGAACCTGAGAAGACATTATCCAGGGGACTTTTCAATCCACTCTGAGATTGCATTTTCATTTTCAAAGAAACTATTTTTGGAATTGTTGGTTTAGAGTTCCAGCTCTTGGTGTTGTCAAAATTAAGTAGATAGAGATACTGGGCAGGATGTAACTGAATCAGCTAATGGAACTCATGTGTTGCAGAAAAATTACTCGACAAAAAAGAATTGAAGGTTGCAGGGCCGGCGGGGGGGGGGGGGGGAACTACTATTGGGAATAATAATGTGTTGTACAATACGCCTTAATACATTGGAATCTGTAAAGATTTCATATCATCTTCTTTCTTGAAAGGAAATGAAACTGTAGTAAGAGGTTATGCCTTTCTAAAATAGTAGCCATCTTCTTGTTTATTTTTAATTAAATTCCATCCAGATAAGGGATCTCCATCTTCTTCTATACAAGCTCGCTCACTGCTGCTGCTCCACGGGCCAGATAAACAAAACACCTTCCAAATTTGATCCATTTGGGATAGCACTTTTAAAAGCAGTGTTTTAAGAATCAGATAACCAGTAATATCTTTTGGTAAGGAGAGAGAAGTCCCTATTTATTTTGGTAATTGAAATCACCTCTGAGGCCAGAGAGAAAAGTTACCAAACAAAGGAGAATTTAATCTCCCTCTCTCTGAGTCCTGGCCCTAAGAGAAGGGGGCAGCCACCTGAATGCCATTTTAAGGGCTCTGTGAGTGCTCCCCACCCTTTAAAATAAGCATATAAAGCAACAAGAACAAAAGCCACTTACATGCAATAGCCCTGCCAAGGTGTCCACATTTCTTATATTCATGCATTGATTCATGCATGCATGCATTCACCAGACACTGAGCCTGGACTGGGCACAGGCAACCATGTTAGGAACTGGAAACACACTTCCTACTTTCCCAAGCTTCCATTCTAACTGCATTCTGCAGCTACTTGATTCAAGAATACTTTCCAAAGTGTTCTGTGAAACAAGCTTACTGCTGTGTGACATTAAACTGCAATCTGTAAATAAGGTAGGGGGTTCTGAAAGCACATACACGTGGGAAATGTGGAGTTAAATACCATTTATGAAATCTCCATTTCTTAAGTATTTCTTAGCATCTTTCATGCACTCCCCAAATACTGTCACGTACCCTACACAGGAAGGTTGAGAAGGCTGTTTGCATAGGGCTTGGGAAGGGCTCTAACCACAAGGGCCAGACCTCCCTGTCAGCCCTTCCTATTGCTCCACTACCACGGCTCTTCAGTTCTAACATTGCTCCTCGGTGTTACAGTAAGTGCCAACATCCAATTTTATTTTTGTCTCTTCATGGGTACCCTGTGCTATATTATTTTAGGCTAAACAAGCGCCGCATGCTTGCCCTGCTGGGCGACGATAGTGATGGAGGAAAAGGCATGAACTTGGGACTTAAAACAGCCTTGGCACGCTGGCTGGCACAGGTTGGATAAACGAACAGGTGAGAACACATGCCTCTGCTCCAGTTTGGCCATTTCCTAGATGTTAATTGAGCAATATGAGCTGCAGTTTCTTCAACTGCAGTATCGGATAATGGTACTCATTTTAGAAGAAGGTGACCAGTAAGTCAGCTCTCTTCCCTTCCAATGGAAATAAATTTTTCTTTTCTTTTTTTTGGAACTACTTTACCTGAGGTTTATATAACTTTTCTTCCCATTCTATCTTTTTAATACAGATTCTGACTAGGTCACCTTCTCCAAGTCTGGACTTTGCTGTTAGTATAGCAGTATAAGCCTATTATTTAGAAATAAGGAAGCAAGTACTAGAAAGAACAGTCAGCTGAAAGAGTTCAAAGTGGTTTCTTCCAGAAAATGGGGCAGAAAGGTAAAAATGGTCGGCAGGGGCTGCTGGTTTTCATTATGAGCTTTTTGGTGTTAACTGACATT
The DNA here is from genome assembly GCA_007922815.1 of Macrotus californicus. Lineage (NCBI taxonomy): Eukaryota > Metazoa > Chordata > Mammalia > Chiroptera > Phyllostomidae > Macrotus > Macrotus californicus. Next base: position 33,855 of record VMDR010006501.1, on the reverse strand, counting down.
TTCACTATATGCATGCATTTCATTAATAAAAATAATAGAAAGCTAAAGGGAAAAAAGAGGAAGAAACTAATGATAAAATATGTGTATTCTTATTACTTCAAAGACTTTTAGTATTATTAAACATAGGTTGCAATGTGCCTGTGATCACAGAGTGTTAAAATAATTACCAAGTTATAACAACACTTTGATAGTCGATAATGTGGCACAATGGGAAAAGGACTGGCCTGATTCTAATTTTAATTCTCCAGTTTGCTGTCTGTGTAGCCTTGTGTTCTCATGTAAATATAGGCTGATAGGAAAAAAAAAAAAGCAAATTTCTGTGAAATAAGATGCGAGCACTAGAATAATTCAAAGAGAGCTTCCAAATCTAATTTTGTATAGTTCTATGAAAAATAAAATTTGCAATGCATAAAATCCTTACCCATCACAAAATCCCATTCCAGAGAGCTGGAGCTTCCTGACTTAAAGAACCTGTGCCAACTTATCCATAGAAAGAAATGATCAAAACATCCTTCTCACGACTCTCGGGACTTTTGTGCAATATTAAGTGACTCCATTTGGACTGGTGAATTTTTGCCATGATTCATTCAGCTATTTTTTAAATAAATGTTTTTTTTTTATAAAATAGTTTAAACTTCTAGAAAAGTTAAGAAGATAGTACAGAAAGATCCCAGATACCACACACCCTGTTTCCCCTTTTATTAATGTCTTACATTAATACAAATACAAATTACATTTGTCACAACTAATGAACAAATAATGATACATTATTAACTGAATTTACACTTCATTCAGAGTTCTCTAGTTTTCACTTAATGTCTTTTTCTGTTCTAAGATTCCTCCAGGGTACCACATTAAATCAGGCATCCTGTCTCCTTACATGCTCTTGGCAGTGACAGTTTCTTAGTCCCTCCTTGTTTTTGATGACCTTGACAGTTTTGAAAAGTACTGGTCAGGTATTTTATAAAACACCCCTCAGTTGGGACTCATCTGATGGTTTTCTCACGATTGGCCTGGCTGGTCAGGGCTCTTCGTAGCTCATGATTCCTACCTGACAGACTCAGTGCCGGTGCCAGAACACAAGGGCTCATTACCCTTGTTTAGAAAGGGACCAACCACTTCAACTTCTTTCTCATCCTTTCTCATCAATGGCAGTTAGACAAAGTTCACAATGGGATCATTTGCAGTGGCGAGAGGACCATAGATCTGGGCAAAGAAGACTCACAAGCCCTTTCATGGGGAAAGAAGCTAAGCCATGAACTCCGAGAACAACTGTGTGAAGGAACAGATCAGAGTCACTCACAGTGTTCAAACTTCATTTGGTTCCCCCAAGGCTTCAGGAAGGTCTTGTTAAAATTCAAAAAATTCAGAATTATAGTAATCAAGATTTAATTTCACCAGATAAAAGATCAGAGAAGTAGTAAGAGCCAAAGTTATCATCTGAATATTTGTAATAATAATAATCTGTACTCTATTTGGGTTGCATCCTCTACTTTTTCATAATCCTGAGCAAAGACACGAGTTGTATTGCAAAATCAAGGATATTTTCAATACATTTTTCCATACGCCCCTACACTGGAGTTGGAAGCTGTTTTTAGAAAGTGGAAATCACCCACTCCCCTTAAATTTGTAATCTATAGTTTGGTTCAGAGCACTTCAAAGGTTGATTTTGCAAATCCCAAGAGTTGCCTACCCATAACCTCCATTTTTTTTTCTCCAATGACTCATTTTATAAGTTGGCAATGCTGCCTTTCTTTGAGTAGGTTCGCCAATTGTTAATAAAATTGCTGACCACCTACAAAAGAAATATTAAAGTGTCATGGAAAAACACATCGCAGGGGGGGAAGCACAGTAAATTAGAACCATGTATTTTTCCTCACTGTGGTACCTTTTTTCCTAACTACAAAGCCCTATTAGAGTTAATTCTGGGTTCCTAAGCTTTGAGCATTAATTGTAATGTTGGATTTCATAGTAGTAGATGTAACATGCTTTTTCAAAACAGCCAGAATAATCTAAATCTATTCTGAAATTTGTATTCTTGCAAGTTAGTTCTTGTAATTTAGAGTCATATCAAGTATTTCTAAATGGAATCCACTTTAAGTAAACACCCCCGGGGAAATCTGGACTGTTGTGAAATTTGGATTTTTAAATAAAAGTTCAAGCGAGAAGTAAACAATTTGCTTGGCCATTTGACATGGCCAATAAACCAGAAATACCTCCCAATACGATCTGAAATATTTCACAATTTTGGTGAATAGAGTGTAACCTAAAATTACTAAGGTAATCATTTTAAATTAAAGGATTAAACTCAATTTATGAGCTATTTGGATCACGTAATCAATTCAACTACCAAACTGTCAGGGTTAAGTGGAAAGAACACAAAATGGATTTTCAGCTCTTCAATCCTGTGGCCTCTAATGTTTTTTTCAGGGTGAAAGCCAGTGAGATCTCACTGTAAGAAAATCAGGACACATGTAAACAAAATGAGGACCCTACCTAAGGGCCCTGGGGAAAAGTGTGGTGTCAGCTGGAGCTGTGTTCACAGCCCACTGGACCATCCTCAGCATTGCAGGAAGCCACTCCATGTCCTGAAATCTAGGGCAGACACATACTGCACAGGGTTGTTGTGTTTAAGATGTTTTGCTCTTGAGAGTGAACAATGGTTATGCCAGGCTTATATTAACTAAATATCATCCTGGGGACAAAACTCAGACTTGGGCCTTAACCGTTTGAGTCCCAAGCAGTGTGATTGCACTGCTGACAATACCCCCTGGGACTCAAACGGTTAACCTCAAAGATCTGTATTCATCCTCAAGGCCATTGGAAACCATCTAGAGGGCCTAATGTACTAGAAGACATGGCAGTCTTATCCGTCATGTCATATACATGACAAAATGGAAGTTGGGGAGGAGTAGGAAGAAGAACAGAATGACGGAAGGAGGGCAGGGGAGAAGCTCAGGGTGAGTTAATGGCTTGACAAAAAAGGGCAGATTTAGAGGATGACTCAAAATAATGTAAATAAAGGAAAAATTTAGAAAGAGTGGGAAACCTCTGAAAAGTTAAGAGGATTACTAATTTTATGTGGGTACATTTTATTATTATTCATCAAGTAATCACTTGTATTTTGAGTAGTGCTGTTACCAACAAAGATTTGATTGTGCCTTTCGGGGATGAAGGCGAGGTTTGTAATTGGGTCTGTCCCAGAGTGGTCCAGTCACCCTGAGCTCTGGAGGCCTCTCAGAGAGTTACCACAACCTGCTCTGACTGACCTCTTAGAAACACACAAATACCATTTTCCCCCAAACTGACCTACCATTTTGAAGATGTTTTCTATAAAGGGACAAAGAGAAAAGTTTTAAGATTTCTGCAACTTTGTTGCAACTATTCAGTTCTGCCATTTGCAAAAGCAGCCCAGATTGTATGTAAATGAATGGGCGTGGCTCTGTTCCAATAACAGTTTATTTACAAAAACAGACAGCAGATGCATTTGGACCCCTGGTTGTAATCAGCCAGCCCCTCATCAAGAAAATCAGAAACTTTCACATCAACATAGCCCATCACCTTTGTCCAGAAGAAAAAGAATTCGTGATAAGACATGTGGAAAAAAATTAAGTCACCAAAACGGTAAAAGTCCAGCAATTATACAAGAACCAAAACATGAGAGTTAAGTCTTTAAAGAAGAAGTAATAAAAGAACAAAAATTGAAAGCCAAGATCAACTTAAGACAACACCTAAGAGGCACAAATCACTATTTTACCTGTGCAGAAAACCGAGGGATGGCGGGGGAGGGCAAGGAACAACTCTCGGGGTGTCAACAAAGACAGCTGAGACCTGGTCCTGGCACTCAGACTCCTCGGTAGGACAGAGCTCGAGACTGCAGGAAGTTCTAGTAACTTACAAATTTTGGTGCTCGTGTACCAAATATTGGTCATCTTTAGTCATTCACTTATTCAGTCAGGAATAATTTGCTCTTGGTCATAAAAAAATGAAAATGCATGAGTTTGCACATCATTCCTCCTTACCACAAGAACCCATGAAGGAACATGCAACTTACTCATCAGTTTGCAAACCAGAAAGGCTCTGGATCACACTTTGAGGGAGAGCAGTCTGAGACATTCCCAGCGTCACCTCTTTGTTCAGAGAGTGAATTTCTCCAAGAGCACTGCTCTCTCTTTGCCTCCAGGACCCACACATCATATCCTTCTCGTCAAGGCCCAGGCAAGCCTGGCTTCTTCCCAAGGCACAGCTGGACACTTTCATTTCCTGCTTTTACCAACTGGAAGTCATTTGCTGGCCTCCATCCCCACCCGAAATATCCACAGAACTGGGTGTGACCCTTACTTCTTAGCATTTTTGATGTTCAGCTTTGTGTTATGGTTATATAGGCCCATGTTTTTCTTGTAAGTGCCTAGAAGAGGGTGGCTGTACATCATTTTGTTGGAGTAGGAGACTGTTTTGTGCGGTGGTTTGAGCGTAGGCAAATATGTGACTTCTGACTTTTTCAAAACTAATATCACCTTTGAAAGGGAAGAGATTTCAGACCATCAGTGAGGTTAAGAAAAATATGATGGGGCAGCTGATGGCGATTGGGAGAACTGTGTGAGGTCCCAAGGTGCTCCCTGGCTTACTTTGAAGGGGACTGAGACATCATTGTCCCATATACAATATTTCTTGTATCTTCTTCAACAAATGCCTCCATTTTTCATATTACATGGCTGGATACCTTCTGGATAGAGCTTGTATGTATGTATGTGTGTATACACACACACATGTACATGCACATATATGCACATACATATGCACATATATGATAGGAATAATATAGCTAACATATATCGAGGACTTATTGTAGGCTAGATATTCTACTAAGCACTTAAAACATATCAACTAATTTAATCCATATAGTAACTGTTATCATTATTACCCCATTTTATAAATGAGAAGACTGAGGCACAGACTCTTTAAGTGACTTGCCGAAGGTCACAGCTAGTAAGCGGCAGAGGTAGGACCCGAACACAAGCAGTAAGGGGACAAAAGTAGTGACTCTTTACTCTGTGTTTTACTGGCTCTCGCTGCAAAGCCAGTACAGCTTAAAGTCACATATTTGTATGATTATTGGTCTAAAGCCAGTCCCCCTGCTGGACTTCCATCATCTAACCCTGATAGTCCTCAATCAGCTCACTGGTGAAATAGGGGTAGTTATAACTACCTCAGTGAGCTGTTTCTGGGGTTTGGGGAGAGAAGGCAGTATCAGTTTTAGGCCTAGCCACGGGGGCTGTGGATTCCAGAAGCCTCACAGGACACGGGCTTTCGGTGATCAGATGCACCTGTTATCCTGCAGTTGCCCGCCCCCCTTCGATCATTCATGCCAAGATGCCATCTCCTGTCCAGGTATGTCATTACACATCTTGTTTAGTGCCTGAATTCAGGTAGCTTACAAAGAAAAATAACTCTTTCTGAGACAGTGAAAGGACATCCTATTTCAGGAGAATTCTGCAGTTCCTGAAGCCCACTTCCATCACAGAAGAGTTCGTCTCCCCACTGGACAGTCCCACTGGACAGCTAAAGCTGTTTCTCTGGTTCTATGCAGTTGCAACATCCATGCAGCAGAAACCTGGAGGAAGCTTTCAGGGCCCAATGCGGGGAAATGAGCTTAATGGGACTGACCACCAGGTCTCGTAAGTGAGTGTTTACACTCTTGTTTGGGTCATGGGCAATCTGGGCTGGTTTGTAGAGCTGCCGATACAACACAGGAAACCTACTGATGTCCGTGCACAGCCTCCGTCCACAAACCTGGTGGAACGGTCCTCCGAGGAAAGTCAGGACAGGCTTCTGCCTCTAGCAGTTTCTGGCATTCGTGTTTTTATTTTTCAATAGGAACTGTCCCGTTCACTTTGTTCTTCTGGTCCTCTTAGCTTTCAGGTCTGTCTCTCGGAGTTATTGCCCACATTCGGAGGCTTCATAGTGAAAATAAAAAACGTCTGCCTTGAGTTTTGCCCCCGTTGTAGGTTTGTTCGGTGGTCGCAGCTGCAGTACTGCTACCAGAGACAGCAAAGGGTCAGCATTTATTAACCGGCGTTTCACCGACTAAGTTCCTAAGACCCTTTCATATTTTATCTCACTTTACCACCATAGCCACTCAGTCGGGTAGGTTCTTTTAAATCCTTATGTTAGGAATGAAGAAACAAGGCTTAGAGAGGCTAATTATCTTGCTCAAGGTAAGGCTAGACAGGGCGAAAGATGTCAAGTGCAATTGGCTTTGAGGGATGGCCACCAGGACTACATCTGGAGATAACCTAAGTCTGAATTCAGTGGCCACCTCTTCTGAAAATCTCGGGTTTGTGTGTGAGCTTGGGAATTTGGGATGCAGATACTTTACAGAATGAAGTGCCACAGCCGTCTGGTGCAAGCAAACTGAGCATCGCTTTCCAAAATGCAAAACGCCCTATTTTCACCAAAGGTGCTCTCTCTGGGGTTTAAGAAGGTGCAGGTTGGAAGTTGCCCAGCCTTCCCGTCATCCTCCCCCCCACTGCAAAAGAGTTATGGTGACACTGGATGTCACCTAACCTTAGATGTTAGAAAGGCGGGACTGCAAGGGATGCTCATCAACCACCGAGCTCTGCTTCATTCTTTCCTGAGCTGCCAAACAGCCTTCCAGTTGCTACTTGTATTCCTGAGCGCAGAAAATTTTGAGTTTGATTTTCCATTTTAATTGTAGTTTAAATTTGTAGGAAAACCAGAAATGGCCCAATTTTCCACTTAAAACATCCCAGCAAACTTGGTGCCCCAGAACGGTCTCTAAACATGAAATCCCAAATTGGTTTTCTCGTAACTTTAGCCCTGAGGCAGGTACTGGCTATAAAAGGCTGTGGCCAATGTGGGTCTGGATATACACTTTCAAAAATTTCCAGATCTTCATGCTGCCACCGCTGTTGGAAGGCTTCTGGCTTCGCTCCGAACGCCATTAAACCATAAAGCAGGTCTGAAAAAAACCCACAGTCACATACACCTGATGGCAGTCTTCAGCGGAGTTTCCAAAGACAAGGAGCTCGGCGAAACTCAAACTCCATGACGTGAACGGCACCAAACCTTTATTCTTGAAGCCAGTGGGTATTCCGTGGGAGATTTAATCCACGTGTTCCTGCTCTACTTGCCATTAGTTAACTCATCAAAATGTCATTTGCATAAGTGTTGCCAAAATTTCATGAACTTTTATTTCTTGGTCTCTCTCATGGATGCTGGTGGGAACCAAGTTTTGCCAGGGAAATATAATTCCCAAGATCTAAGTTATTTTCAAAAAGCAAGAGTTTGTAAATTTTAAGTAGCTGTGGTAACTCTCACTTACAATAGTCTTTATTTGTAGCAACAGACTATCTCCTCATTAACAATCTTGGAGAAAAACAGCCATGTACCAGGCCACAAAGAGTGGGCCGGGTCTTTGCCAATCTTCCTACTTCTTGTGTTTTTGCACCTTAAAAGGGAGTTAACAAACTAACAAGGACATTGGACATGGCCCCAAATCACAATACCCGGCGGAGTCTATCGGTGGCTCTGGACCCTGTAAGTGGCTCCCTCTGGTATGCAGTACAAATTCATCGGGTTAACGTTCAGAGTCTTCCAAGCAACCTGTCTCCTTCCCCTTCTGCAAACAAGTAACTTTTCAAACCCAACTTCCACAGTGCAGGTGCCTTTTTAATTTCACTTCACCTGGCATGTTATTCTGCCAACACAGTTTCATTGCAGCCTTACTTTGTATGTAGGTGAAGACTGGCGTAGCAGGTAATTGTGTGTGTTTGTGTGTGTGTGTTTGTGTGCGTGTGCACGTGTGTTTTCTTCCATAGCAAGAAATCTGGCCTTACTAGGGAGAAGACGCCCCTGCTAGCATTGGGCCTATGTCACGTTTGAAAGAAGGGTTGCTTCTTGGGTTGCTAAGGAGGGACACTACAGACCACCCATCAAACTTCTCATTACGGACCACAAGACTTTGGTAAGAGAAAGGAGCAAAGTGGGCTTTTCAGGAGTGGAAAGTCCTAGAGAGAGAGGGCCAGGATCCCTGAGGAAAAAGAGGGGGCAGTGTATGTATACCCGGCATGTGATTGGATCTCACCCTTAATCACGTGAGAACACATGTCATTTCTGTGCCTGAGCATCAAGACTGCATCTGCAAATTTTTGGACCGTTATATCCCGTGACACTTAGACGATGAGCTCCCATGCCTATTTGGGGACTGCCTTGGGGTGCTTTTGTACCCCAAGTTGAAGTTAAGGGGTGGTGGAGACCCTTATATATATTTAATCTGCACTCTGGAGCCCATTCAATACATACGTATTGAGTGATATTCCAAATCAACACTGTAGAGTTGAATGGGAAATCTACTTCTACATATAGTGTAATCCCTGCCCTCAGAAGCTTACAGTCATCTTGTACTTAGAAGCAAAGATCCTCAGAACTAGAAAGAGCCCCCAGAATCCAAGCGTGTCTTTATTTAAGTGAGAAAACTGAGGGTTGGAGGGGTGATGTGACTGGTTTAAGGCAAAGTTCTGTCTAGAACTCGGCGTGTCTGATTCAAGTTCACACGTTTTCATTCTGTGATCCTTTGAAGAGGTACAATGTTTTATTGATTTCCCCCCTTCCTAGCTAGATTGTGGGTTTTTGAAAGCAGGGAATAATGTTTCATATTTCTTTCACATTCACCCCACCCAAGTATGTTATGAAGACAGATTTAAGTCTTCAGTAAAATGCTTATGGAAGACCAAGTACATAAATCAGTGAATGAGTAGGTAGTATTAACGTGAATTGCTAAATGGATGAGAAAGCCCGGAAAAGCCACATTCCTTCCTATCCCATGCCTCTATAGTGACTGCCCTTTGGTTTGTGGTTTAGCAGCCACCGGTGTGAAAAAGACCGGGAGGCCAGCTGACTCCAAATGCTCCTGTAAACAGAGGCTTCCTTAAAGGAGGCGCAATGTGCAACCAGGGGAGGTCAGAATTCCACTCGAGGACCTTCCAGCAGTCCATGTCTACGTATTAGTTTCTAAGGAGCCTTTTGACGATTGTTAATTTTATACAATTGCCTTTTTAGGGAGCCTTAAAGACATTGAGCATGTCTTACTCGATTTTACATTCTTCACCTGACAGAATTCCTCCCCCAAAGTCAAAGTGGAACTGAAATGTGCCGAAGCAGAGACCACGGTGTGGTGAGGGGTTCAAACCTGCGTCTACGATGGAGCCAGGGGAGAGCTCCACCTGGAAACAGGGCGGATTTACCCGCTGGCAGAGGGTAGGACAAATACCTACATGGCGGCTACAGGTGCTTCAGGGACGTGGGTTTGGGACGAACACAGTGCAGCTGTTTTCATTTTAAGAGTTACGTGCAAACAGAGCTGCCTCCTGAGCTAGAACACGTCCTGCTGCCACAGATGTTGGCGCATGTACAGTACCTGACCTTCTGCGAGGTCCCCTCAAACCTCGGGATTTGATGACAATGACCTTGTGCCCCTAACACGACCACGCTGTCACTCAATGCCCTGCCTGCATATTATTCCTATTTCCTCCCCAGCGCTCACCCCTATCTGCCCATTTCTTATCCATGAACTATCCACAGAAGCTCAACGAGAGCAGACTCTCGCAGCATTTCCTCTCTCTTGCTTGTCCCGGAAAATCAGTTTCACTAAACACTGTGTGTTATAAATCCCCTCACCCCACACCTCACCTTGTGGGATTTATTTTTTCATTAAAAAGGCAACATCTCCACATTCTGCCCAATATGATCAACAGATTTTGAGTCTTTGCTCTAGAACTTGAAATCGCGGCAATTTTCCCAGCCTCCCTACCTCTCAGTTTTCAGAACTGTAAGCCAGGACGAATAACACCATCTGTCCCAGCAAAGCAAAGGCCTCGATGGAGCAATGGACGCCCACACTGCCCGAAACATAGTAGGTGCTCACTCAAGGTTAGCCGTGGGGTTCTGTGGTTAATAAAGAGACAAATTTCTTTGAGTGGCTTTGATTTAAAAAGACAATACCATTTCCAGACATCTCTTTCCTGGGGCTATAGTATTATTCTGTCCTGATGGGAAGGAAGCAACATCCTTGGCAGGGAATGGCCCCTTTAGAAGCAGGATGGATATGAGTGCTGGACAGGAGGTAAGCTGAAATGTTACCCCCTGCCAGCTTTTTGAAATGCAAATCCATCAGTCTCTTTGATGTTCCTAGCCACTTCCAATGAATATCTTTCAGCATAGTATTTGCTTTCTTAACCACATCACTTTTCTCTGAGTTCAACATTCCAGTAGGATTCAAAGGATCTTGGTACATTCTTCCAAAATGAATTCAGAAGGTAAGTCAAAGAGACGGCATTGAGGGGGGGGGGGTGCAGATATCTTTGAACAGGACACCGAGTTCAGACTGGGGGCGGGATGAGGTGATTCAAAGAACTAACAGTAAATTCAGCCTCAGGCTTTCCGTGTGCCAGTCACTCTGCCAGCGGCCTGATGACTAACCTCAGCCGAGCAACCCAGCCTGCTCCTTTGTCTAAGGAAGTCGACATGATGGCAACGGGTGCCTCCTGAGAGAGAGGGACCACCAAGGCATCGGAGGGTCAGTCTCCTTGGGAAAGTGGTGGTTAAAGGAGCCATCCCTTTTGGTCTTCCCTTACCCCCTTTGCTCTTGTAGGGGGCCCACATGGACAATACGATATTATTCTCCTTTAAGTTAAGCCCTTTAACGTTTGCATTTTCCAATTAATAATCAAAACCCAGATGCAGAATATCACTCATCACTCATCCGTGGTCCAGTGACCGCCTGTCTCTAATGCTGTGCTGGCAACATTCACTGAGGGACCCTTCTCCATTTGTGTGTCTCTTCTTACTAGACTGAAGCTCCTTAAGGACAGGAATTGGCTCTTCCTCATTTTGAATCCCCACGGGGCAGGGACATACATACATCAGATATTACACGTTGAATTGTTTAACTCTACTCTTCTTGCACACAACCATATTCTAGGCTGGAGGCAGGAACTGACACTAGGCATGGTCAAGGTCGGTCCTGGAGCAGCTCGCACCATGCAGACTTGCCCAAATAAGACTTACAAGCCACAGGATCAGAGGTGGGCTGTGCTCCTGCTGACCAGCCTGGTCCTAACTGCACCTGGCTTATCCACGGCAGCTGGTCCGCAGGTTCCAGGCCTTAATGAGCTGCACAGGTGTTGGCCTAGATCTCAGACTTCCGAGAACCTTCTATTTTGTAAGCACCTAAGGATCTGATTAAAGAGCCTCTGACAAAATTAGTTCTGTTATCTGCAACTGAACTCCAATGAAGCACCGGCCCATCAAATGTCAGCGCAACCGACACACTGAGGAAGCACCCGTTCCCTCTGCATTTCCTCTTTAAGCCTGCCACTCACACCCAGGCTCCCAGAGTCACCTGCTGCTTCTCCAAGTGGGTGATTCATGAGCATGGAAGAAAATCTCCCCAGGAATGCCTCTATTAGAATTCGACAGTGCAGGAAAAAAGAAAATAAATTTCATTGCAAAATACCACTCAAAGTTTTGGGTTGTTTTTTTTTAATCTTACCATTATGGAGAAAACCCATAAGGTGGCTTATTCTGGTCACATATCTAATTAAAATGGAATGCTGCTTTTTTTCCCCTAAATGCCCACAAAACTGCAGGTGATAAGAAATTATTTGTTCAAGTTCTACCTTTCTTGCCTAAGAGAAAAATTAGTGGCAGCTGTTAGATAAAATTCAGCATCAAGTTATTTACTGACAAAAACTGTAGCCTTTGCTAGCCTACATCTCTTCGACGGGCTGATGATCATAATAATGAAGGACCAATGCTACTTCCCACATTCACACAGTCGGCACCAGGACACGGTGTTGCGGGGAGAAGTACTCCAGCCCGGTTTGCTTCCCCTGTCACCCCGCCCCCGACTCCATCTACCGCAAGGAGCCCCACGCACAGATGCAGGGGTACACTGCCGGCAGCCCCCCACTCCAGCCGCAGATTCTGTAGAGTGGCGCCACCTATGAAGTAGGCTCCCCAGAAAATCAAAGCTGAATCTGATCAAGGCTCTAGATCTAACTAATGATTGAAAGACAATACGTGGGAAAGAACATGATGCGTGACATCACAAGCATTCAAATAGGAAACACCAGAGGTGAACAATTCCCTACCTGCCTCCTACCTACCCTTCCTTCCTTCTTCCTTCCTTCCTTCCTTCCTTCTTAGCTTGCTTCAGTTACTACCTCCATTACTTCTCCAGGGTAAACTTCTGTTTACTCAAGGGACACAAGTAAGTAAATATTTCTGAAATTGATTTAGATTAAATTGAATCCATATTTTCACAGTGGGGTGGGGGAAATCCCTTTTCCCCTAGCTCTCTCCTTGTACACCTGGCTTCACAGGAAAAGAAATTAGCATTTGGAAATGCACATCTGCCTCAGCCACAGGTGAGACGTTAAAGCATTTCCACATGTCCCCAACCCCCAACCTTTGATCAGCATGACGAGGACGTTCATGGTCCAGTACAGCAATGGCCAGAGCCTCTGTTTCAGTGAAGCCATGGAAACTCCCCCCACATTAGAAGAGCCCTGCATTGCCAGCCGTCAGGTTAGGTCTGTGGGCTGGATGGACTCAACACTGGTGAGCTGACTGTTCATTCTTGGGTTCCTGCCCACCCATTCCTGCCATCGGCCAGGGAAGGAGCTCTGTGTCATCAAAGGCCACCCTGACTCGGTCAGTCTCTCCCACTGACAGTTAGCATCACCACCTAGAAAGTGGGCAGGGACACCTGACTTATGATGACAGGAAAGTTTTGTGATTAATGATGATTTTTATTGGGACTTCAAAGGTTGACTCATGCAGAGAATGAGCAATGCAGAGGTCGGATAGCCTACAATGCAGTCCTATTTTCCTGGAGTCAGGAGTTCAGAGATGTCTGTAAAAAGACATCTCTTCTGTCAGCAGAACAGCCTACCAGGTGGGCTTCTGAGAGGAATTGTTAAAAACGATGCTCTGCAACTTACCCAAGAGTTGGTGTTGAAAAATGAACAAAAAAAAAGTCTCACACCCCGATGAGGAGTTACTTTATTCATAAAGCAAGACTACTCTCTTCATTTCTTTCTCCCGTGGTTCAAGCATTTCATAGCTGCTTCAAAAAGTGTGCTACATTTTCTTTAGTAACTGGACAAATATTTATTGAGGGTTTTCTATGTATGAGAAGCTGTATGGAACCATGAGATTACAAGGATAAAAATATATAATGCTAGTATCCAAGGATTTTAGTAGTAATTATGCTAATGCTATTAATAACCTCTAGTGTGTATATTAAACTTGACCTTTCACAGTGTTTGAATATGTCCTAAGGCATTTTTTAAATTTTCTATAATTCAATATGATGACCCTAATTTTTTCCAACATCAGTTTACCACTCTGTGGCATCCTTTCAGGAAATCATACATTTAAGGCGTTTCACCCAGAAGCTCAACAAATGGTAGAACATTTCACCACCGCCCAGACCAGACACTGTTCATACCATTAGTACAATGGACTCAAAACAGCCCGTGTGTGCCCCCACTGGATACCCCATATAGCTGTTTTCTACGTTGTTTAGCTAGGAGGATGTCATGGCTTAGAAGGAGTTCACACAGCACCCTCCTGATGTGCCTTGACCTAGGCTCCCAGCTCCTCGAAGACGTTCACGGGTAGAAAGGGCTTGAATGACGCACCTGATAAAGTCTGAAAGTCTCAATCTTTCCCCAACCACAAAAGCATTCGCCTCACCCTCTTGCTTCGAGGTCATGAATGGACTCCCGCACCTGCTTGTCAAATAAGGAACCAAATAAAAGTAAATGCTGTTTAAAGTCTCTCCTCTTCCACAAGGTCTTTTGTTCTGAAATTCTTAAATGGCCCCTGGTCCATTATCTCACCAGCTGTGGCCTTTTATCTCCCGAAGAGAAGAGCTGACTTCACCCAAGGCGAGGCCACCGCAGCTCCCAGACGCCATAAATACCTCCCCTAAATCCTGCATGATAAACTCCCCTCTGGTTAGTAAAACAGATACTGCAATGCAGGGGGGAGGCGGAGGGGAGAGGCTTTGAGGATGCTAAACTGAGCCTCTGGAGATAGCCCTCCCAAATTTCACTGGCCAACAGCTGGAGTCACGAAACGGTAGACAGGGCAGTCTGCAGGATCCTCTCCCATGGCTTTGCTTTGTTTTAAACTGGCTTTCAATTATGGACAACCTGAACTTGACTTATACACAACCCAAAGCCAGGCGAATTGGTTGAAGATCTAAATGGAAACATGCCTCTTAGGCAAATCACAAGCAGCTTTTTAGACCATACTGTGAAAAGCCATGAATGGGAAGTAAAAGAGATCTCTGGGGTCAAGATGGCGGCGAAGGTGAACGCTGTGCTTGCCTGCTTGCCTCCTCCCACAACCACATCAAAGTTACCACTCAACTACACAACAACCGTCACTCAGGACCACCCGAAGTACAGCTGAACACAAGTCCTGTAACCAAGGATACAAACAAGGAGCAACGACAAGACTGGGAGGAGGGGTAGAGATGCCGAACAGGCAGGTCCCATACCCACATGTGGTGGATAAAAATCGGGAGGGATATTCTAGCTTTGGAGCCCCCCCCCGCAAGGAGCAAGGGGTCCCAGCGGCATATCAGAACCCCAAGCCCAGGGTTCCAGTGCCAGGAAGAGAAATTTCCACAATTTCTGGCCGTAAAAACCAGCAGGGATTGTGGCTGAGTGCAAGGAGGCTGCTGGAGTCCCAGGCGTTCCTCCTGAAGTGCCCGCCCGCGGACTTACCTGGTAGAGGACTCAATCACTCTGAGCTCCAGGTCAAAAGGCACCAGGGACCTACGAGGAGGAACTGCCTTCAAATGGAGAACTGGAGGGACAGCTTTATCCCAGACAGAAGCCATTATTCCTTTGCTGAGCCCGCCCCCTGCAGGCACAGATGTGAGCTATATCTGAGTCTCCATCATCAACCTGGCTGAGGCTGTTAGCCCTGCCCTGGTGATTCCCTGAGTCCCCCCCCCACCCAACTTGTAGGCCCACCCAGGCTGTTCCAGTGGCTTTTCCTACAAACAGCCTGTCCTGGAGCATGCTGTGGGCTTTCCTAAAATCTCTCAAGGGTCCACAAACCCCAAACAAGCAGCATCTGGCCTCACCATGCTAAGCAGCCCCAAGGCCAGCACTAGCGGCAACCGGCCTTGGTTCGAAGTTTGGCCTCTCCCAGGCACCTCTGAGCCCAGCCCAGCAGCAGCCTCTGCAGACTGCTTTGTATCTTATGCCAGGTAGCCCCAGGCAGGGCACAGGTGGTGGCTGACCTTAGCTTGAACCTTCTGGGAGGACCCAGAGCCAGCACACCTGGTAGACCACTTCAGCCCAAGCTAAGCACACCCAACCACCTCCGTGAGAGACACATTCAAAAGGTGGATTCAGTGGGTATCAGCCCTGCTGACGTGAGTTCTACTCTGTAGGGTTGGCTCATGCACAGTGAACCCTCCATAGTAGTTATTAATCATCATAGCCCATTGGCTTGGGGGTAAATCCCTCCCATTGATGTGCCAACAGCAATCAAGGCTCAACTACAACAGGAGGGTGCACACAGTGCACAGAAACCTTGCAGGGTAGAAGAAACTGACACAAAATATTCAAAGTGATAAAAAGCAAGGACCTACAACCAAGATTACTCTACCCAGCAAAGCTAAGCTATCATTTAGAATTGAAGGACAGATAAAGAGTTTCCCAGACGAGAAAAAGACTAAAGGAGTTCATCACCATCAAGCTAGTACTGCAAGCTCTGCCATGGGAGCTCAGTTGGTTGGAGTATTGTCCTGATACTCCAGGGTTGTGGCTTTGACCTCTGGTCAGAGCACATGCAGGAATCAACTGATGGATGCATGAACAGGTGGAGCAACAGGTCATTGTTTCTCTCCTTTCCTCTCTTTCTCTAATATCACTAAATAAAACATTCTAAAAAACAGTAATATTACAAGAAATGTTAAAGGACCTTCTTTAAGAAGAAGAAAACATTGAAAATATGAATAACAAAATGTGTGTATATGTGTGTGTGTGTATATATATCAATTACTTTAAATGCAAATGGATTAAATGCTCCAATCAAAAGACATATGGTAGCTGAATGGATAACAAAACAAGACCTTTACCTACACTCTCTACCAAAGACTCACTTCAAATCAAAAGACACACATAAGCTGAAAGTAAAAGTATGGAAAAAGATAACTTCATGAAAATGGGGGGAGAAAGCTGGGGTAGCAAAACTTATACCAGACAAAATAGACTTTAAAGGTGAAAACAAGAGACAAAGAAAGACCCGGCAATTCCACTTGTGGGTATTTATCCAAAGAAACCCAAAAACACTAAATGAAAAAGACATAGGCATCCATATGTTCACTGCAGCAGTACTTACAACAGCCAAGACAGGCAAGCAACCTAAGTGTCAATCAACAGATGAACAAATAAAGAAGATGTGGTGGACATACACAATGGGATGTGACTCAGCCATACAAAAGAAGAAAACCTTGCCATCTGCAACGACGTGAATGGACCTAGAGGGTACCTGTGTTGAGTGAAGTCAGTCAAAGACAAACACCAGATTTCACTTATATGTAGAATCTAAAAAACCAAAATAAATAAACAAGCGGAACAGAAACAGACTCACAGTCACAAAGAACATTCTGATGGCCAGAGGGGACAGGGGTTGGGGGGATTCTTGAAAAGGGTGAAGGAACTGAGAAGTACAAATTGGTAGTTATGGAGTAGTCACGGGGATGTAAAACACAGCACAAGGAACACAGTCAATGATATTGTACTATGTTTGGTGCCAGGTGGGCACCAGACTTATGAGGGGTCACTTCATAGGTCATATGTCTGATTCTGGGATTGCACACCTGAAAGGAATATAATATTCTACACCAACTGTAACTGAAAAATAAAAAATTAGTTTTCAGAAAAGGAGCAGGGAACTTAAAAGAGAAGTAAAACAAAGGCTTTCAGATTTGTCCCTAAATCTGAACTAACTTCATTCCTGACTCACGTTCTACATTTTGACTCTTGGGAAGACCTGACCCTGTACTGCAATTTTTTTGTTTAATGACAAGCTTGTGTTTGTAACTATTATTGGTCTTTCCCCAGGATTAGGTTCCTGGGAGCACAGAGAAGGTGAAGAGCATCCCTGGGTCAAACAGAATGGCGAGTGTGGAAGCACGTGGACTTTACTTGTCAATTCTTACAGTCTGACCAAAGGAACCAGATAATTACGTTTGCCTTGGTCTTTCTAATGTATGTTTAGTCAAATGAAAACCAAAAAACAAGTAGCCTATTGTCAGGGGATAAAAGGTGAGTGTAAAAAAGTATTTTGGTGGCTTTTGTACCTTCACATTTTGGGCCTTCACTTGTTGTAGGGTAAAGGTTTAAGTTAGTTTTTTGTTTGATTTTTTCAAGCAACAGCCCTTCCTGGTCTGCTGAAGAAAGGTGTAATGGAAACAATACAATAACCAAAAGGTAGGTCAAGAGATTCCCACCCAGACCTTCTTTCTGGACCCTACCTCACAGACCAACAAGAAGCATTCGGGCCACAGAGAAGAGTAAAAGATGATGGTGGCTTTGGGGCCCAAAGAGCACAGAGGCCCAGGTCCTGCTAATGTGTCTTGTGTGAAGCTGTTCCTTCTGCAGAGCCCAAACCCATTACCAATTCAACCTCTCTCCCGACACACTTTCTCCTGCCCCATCCCACCGTAGGGGACCATGACACAAGGCACTTGGCATTTTCCTTAGGCATGTGAAGTGAGTCAACTCCACAGTGAAGTTCGGGGCATCGTTCACTGCTCATCACTGAGAGTTTGTTTGCACTGCTGTTAACATTGCACATTCTCCAGCCCTGGCCAAGTAGCTCAGTTGGTTAGAGCATTGTCCCCATATGCCAAGGTTGTGGGTTCAATCCCTCATTGGGGCACATATCAGAATCAACCAATGAATGCATAAATAAGTGGAACAACAAATCTCTCTCTCTCCCTCTCTAAAAATCAATGAATACAAATTAAAAAAATATAAAACTTTGTATGTTCACCAGTAACAGCTGGACACAGTGCTCCTTGGCCAAAGGAATGGAGCTTTTATTCATTGATTCAAGCGCTCTAGGGCACTGTGTGGAATATTTCATATGCATTGGCTCTTAAGGTACTACTACTGGGGACAGAGAGAAACAACACATAAGACCTCCTGCCCAGTCCAGCCTCTTGGAGGAGGTGGAATTCCCTGGCGGGCAAGTGCGGCCACCCTGCTGATTGACTCACACTGCCCTCAGAGGTTTCTGGCTTTAGGCTGTAAGTTACAGGAAACCTTTTGGCCTCTACTTGGTTATTTATAGAGAAGTTTATAGGATTCTTCCACAACTCAAAGAAGGAAAATCAAACAAATGTCACCTCCTATTATCGTGGTAACTAAGTTCCACTCTGAAAATAGAAGCTGGAACCTTAACCTATTAACCAGTAGACCAATCCACTGGTGTATTTATATTTTAGCCACACTTTCACATTTTAAAAAAATTCCTTGATATTTTGCCCCCTGGAGAGAATTTCCCCTGATTAAGCTCACCTTTATTTGCACCGGTTAACACCTCTTTCAATGGGGCTAATATTTTAATAGTAGACTTCAAGTTAACAGGATTTGATTATTCACAATCCTTCCTCCGTCCATCTGTCCCTCCCTCCCTTCCTTCTTTCCTCTCTTCCTTCCTTCCTTCCACAAACAAGAGTATCAAACATATGTGCCAGGTACTGTTCAAAGGACTTTCATCCTCATAGCAACTCTAGGGGTGGGAACGATTATTGACCCCATCCCACATATGAGAAGACTTAGTTCATGATGCACTGTCATTACAGGTCTATGCCCAGCTCTGGGTTTCTTTTCTAAATTGTCCATTACTTTGTTAGTAATAAAAACGAACCACTCAACCCAAGAATTAGAACATGAACAATACTTACATCCGCCTTCCTGACCCTGTCTTATCCCATTACCCTCCTGTACTGCTCTGGCCTGCTGAATTTTGTTTTCATTGTGTTCTTGCTTGATTGTAAAAATAATCCTAGCACATGTGGGTGTTTGATCAAAAATTTATTGCTTAGTTGTAGTAGTCTTCGAACATTTTAAGGCTATCGTGGTGTGGTCATCGGAGAACTCGCTATCACTTGGCATTTTGTTATCATCTTAGCTGTAGTTTACTCATCTTCCCTGGCATAATATATTCCACAACGTACCACGGTTTATTTGTTTCCCTATCGATTGTCATTAGTTATCAGCTGTTGCTATTATGGAACAGCATTATGATGAATATTTTGGTATGTTTCTCATGTTGAACAAATGAAAGAATTGTCCTTGGTATGTACCTAGAAAATTATCGGGTCATAGAATATGTGAATGTTCAATTGTAAAGTAGCTTTCCAAAGTGATTAACCAATTTGTACCCGTATACATGAGAAATGTGGTCGATCCATATACTCACCAACTTTGGTGTAGGTTACATTCTAAACTCTTGCCAATAAGTTGAGCATAAAATGGTATCTGTTATAATCTTGATTCAATATTCTATATATTGTTTTGCTAGTCTGTATTGCTATAAAGAAGCTGGGCATACTTCCCTATGCTTACGGCTGTATATTTTTCTCCTGTGAAGATGTCTATTCCTAACATTTGGTCTTTTTTTTTTATCTTTTTTTCCTTTGAGCTGTTTGACCTTTCTTCAGTGTTTTATGGCAGTCTTTACATATTCTTGATACTAAACCTTTGCCAGTTATATGTGTTGCAAATGATTTTCTTTTAGTTTGTAGCTTGCTTTCTCACCTTCTTTAAGAATTTTTCTGATGAAGAGAATTTCTTAATTTTTATAAAGCCAAATGCATAAATCTTTCCTTTTAGGGTTTGCACTTTTTGTGCCTGTTAAAGAAATCCTTCCCTACCCCAAGGTCGGAAAGATATCCACCTATATTTTTCTACTGAGTGTTTTAAAGTTTGCTTTTGACATTTAAGTCCCTAATCCATCTGGAGTTGATTTTTGGGTATGGTGTAAGGGTGGGATCCAAGTTCATTTTTTTCCAAGTGGACAACCAATTTTTCCAGCTCCTTTTATTGAATAATCCCTCTTTTCTCCACTGAAGTGCCCAGCCACCTCTCCCTTCATTAAAGTTCCACATGTGCAGGGGCTGACTTCTGGGCTCTCTGCTCTGCCCCAGTGTTGCACGTGTCTCACCTGCCATATGGTATTTTGGTGAGGGCACAGGACTTCAGCTCAAGAGATCCGGTCTCTTATGCCCAAGGGAACTCGAGCAGGTCACCTGACTATTCTGTTCAGTGTGCTATTTGGAACGCACAAAGAACGATTCCTACCACACAAGGGTGATGTGAAGATCAAAGGGATGTCTGCGGCAGTGTTTTGAAGCCCATAAAATTCTATAAAATATTCTATATTGTTATTTGTCTTGTAAATGTCCCCAAAGTGTCTCTTTTTTCTTTTGTGTGTTTGTCTTTTAGAAATCTTTTGGTTGTGACTTGCAGAAAACCTGACTTACACTGGCTTTAGATATAAAGTTTAATGGCCTGTGTAACTTAACTGTTCCGGGGGTAGGGCCAGCCTTATGTGACTTGTTCAACGGTGATTCTTCTAGAGACTCTGAAGAACCATTCTTCCTTCTCTCCTCCCTGATTCCTGCACTGTCACCTTCATCTCGAGGCCTTATGTTCACAGCGTGGCTGTCAGCAGCTTCTGCGACCTTGTTCACAGCTGGGTTAAGACAGCTTCCCTCCAGGTGGCTCCCAGAAAAAAGAGGAAAACCTGCTTCCCTAGACATTCCCCCTAAGCCAAGTTCTCTGTCTCCTGTCTCATGGGCCTCATCTGGGGTATATGCTGGGCCCTCACCCAGGCCCTGGTCCACAAGACATGATGTGAGCTTGGGGCCTCTTGCTCTGCAGCACAGGAGTTGTGTGCAAGGGCTGCCAATCTGGTCACCATTACGAAAGGAAGTAGAGACTGAACACTTGAGTGGATGACGGGGGAGACACCCATAGCCAATGGTCATTACATTTTTAATTTTGTAAACAACAACAACAAAACACATGTATATGGTTACAGATCCAGCGATGAAGAAAAGCTTCGAGTAACAAAAGCAGCTGCCTTTCTCACCAACCCCAGTCGCCCTCCTAGAAAGATGTTCTTTTAACTTGATTGGATCGTCCTGGTGACCGCTCTCCTGACTCTAACCATACTCCAGAGCTCTAGTTTGTCATGAACACAGATTTATACATCACATCTCCACTTTTCTGTCCTGCCCCTCCCTCACTGCAGGCTTCGAGAGCAATACTAATGCTTCAAAATAGTTTATCATGTACCTTCGTGATTTTAAATAATACACTTGTATTTCTTTTCCATCCATTTTCATCAGTGTCCCAACTTTCTTCCTTGAAGAGCCTCAGTCACCCTCTTCCCCTCCTTGAGCCCGTTCCTCCTTCACTTCCCCTTCCTGTTCGACTTGCTTTAACTCTTGCAGTGTCAAGGTCGTGGACACTCATGTTCTGCCCTTCACCAATAAGCAGGACTTTCCCACTCTGTACATATTACAAGTTGAATCTGCAAAGACTGTTCATCGGCAGTCCAAGTTTTGTGCTCGAATAGTGTTTCTTTTCCTGTGTGTTCAACGTTAGTCAAAGTAGACCCCTCCACCAATTAAAGTACAACGTCGACTAGCAGCCAGCTTAAGTGGAATCTGTTTTATTTCTTCAAATGTGTTTTTAATTTGTGAATTATTGGGATCATAACTCTCTACTCTACATTTCATTTTTTCAGAGGTTCTAATTATCCTTGTTTTTTGTTTTTATCCTTTAATTTATAGCTGCTATTACATGGGACGTCTTTTTTTCCAACACAAGGAACCACTTTCCGGGGTTCTTTGTCCTCCCTGTACCAACTTGGAAAGTTTTTTCTGTAGGGCCTGCTTTACAGTGGTCATGTGGGGGCTCCCCTCTCTTTTCTCCTATGGTGGTTCCCCATTCTCTGAACCCCACATCTTCCAATTCTTGTGCTTTTCCTCCTATTGCTGGACTAAAGTCACAACTTCAACTAACTTCCTAAAAAAGGCACCATCAAGAGGTAAACATTACCCTTCCCTGCAGTCAGAAAATGTCTTCGTTCTGTTCTCACACCTGATCGATGTTGGCTCAAAACACTGCTCCGTCCTCTTGTAATATTTAGTGGCTTATGAGAAATCTGATATCAATTTGATCCTTATTCCTTTACATAGTGACCTGTTTTTCCTTTACAGAAGATTTTCTGAGCATTCCTTTACCTTTGATGCACTATAATTTAATCAGAATATTATATATCATGTACAGAGGTTTTTTTTAAAAAAGAACTATATATTTTTTACTCTTCTGTGAAGCTTAAATGTTTTTGTCACTCGCAAATATTTAGTTTACATGTGTATACTACTGTTAGTGTAAAATTATAATGCGCAGGGAAAAAAAAATCATTGGGAGCATAGAAACAAAACAAACCCCCAAAACTAAATATATTAAAAAGGGTTGTGTCTGAGTATTGGGAATAACTTTTGTGTGATATTTTCCTATATACATAGTTTTTGAGACTAAAAATATTAAAAACCTAATTTTGAGAGTGGGTTAGTGAAGAAGAGAAACTCATAAAAATATCAATATGAGATCAAAGATTCATCCCCAACAGTGTCTAGGGAATAAACAGCGTGGTTAGTTCAGGCAAAGGCCAGTGTCCTGCACCATCTTGCCCCCTAACACGTAAATGAAAATCCATGTAGTGAACATTGACCTAAAGGCACTGAGAGTCCTCACACTTCAAAGAAAGAGGGAGCTGTGTTTACTGCATGAGACTTGGCTAAGGGCATTCTATAAGGATTATTTAAAAAGTGTTGAAATAAGGGTGATTTTCTGACTAACCTGCAATCAGCCATAACAGTAAGTTACTCCAATTGTTCCAGGCCCTTAAAATTCTGTGTAATTACAATCTTCCCAGGGCCTCACACTCACCTCCCCTGGATTCCTTGCCAGGGTGTTATTCTGTACCCTAAACCACCAAAATACAGTTCAGTGATTCCAAGCTGCAGAAGAAAACCCAATTTCTCTTGCAACCTTCAGTAACACTGCAAGGTCTGGCTCTTTGGAAACCTGGTGGGAGATGTGTCCCTGTCCTGGGGAACTGAGTTACTGTCACCCAAGGAAGTGAGATTAATTCACTGTTCCAAGAACACCAGTGATCTTCTCGAATACCTCTGTCCCAATCAAAATCCTAGTAAGTGAGTAACACTTTGTAAGACATGACAAGAGACATAACAAGAAAATGAGATCTACCCCTGAGAAGGTTACTGCTCAGAAGGAGATGCTAGATATAAACAGAGCAAACCATTCAAAAGCACATTAACAAGTTGTATTAGGACGCCCCCGCCCCCTAGGATACACTGGGTGGGAAGGCAGAGTTTAGATGTTCAAGGGAATCTGAAAATATTGTCAAGAATTTGAATGCTATCCAGCTTTTTATGCAACCCTAATAAAGGCCTCAGCTTGAGACTAAAAGAGATTCAGATGTGTCAGGGGACATCTGGCAAAAGGGCAGTGTCAGCCCCTATAAATCTATTTACATGAGGACTGAGAAATCCAGGAGAGAGCTGGTCCACAGGGAGGACGGATCCAGGCATGATGAAGTGACTCAGTAAGAAAGCCTTAGTCACTGCATGAGGAAGATGGCTCTGAACACAGCAAGTCTGAGATTTATCCCCCACTTACCCCCAGGGGGGCCTAGTCTGAGTATTACAGAAAGCAAGCAGATCTAAGTAAATGCTGAAATAGTTGTTTTCTTTGTGACCTAAGTGATTCTGCTTTGGGATTGATCCCCTCTAGCAGAACCTAACAAAAAAGGGACAGTGTCCCCCCGCCACATTTTCTGAATGTCATCACATGGGGCTGGCAGCCAGAGGCCACCAGTGGAGCAGGTACAGTACCTACTACCGTGCTTGTCAACAGTCTGAAGGTGGTCCATCAAGAGGCAATGCCACACTTCTGGATCAGTCACGGACACCAGGTACCTAGCAGCAGAATAAAGGCAGAATCTGACACGGGCTTTTACACCCAGCTCGGCGTTAGCAGCCGCCAGGAGACGGCTGAACCAGCAGAACCACAAGCGAAAATATTGAGCCTGGCAGAGCAGAGACGCACCTGCCATACCCAGTAGAGCAGCGACAAGCTCTACTTAAGAACTGCTGTGCCCAGTACCATGAGATCGGGCAAACTTGTGACCGTGCGAGTCCGTTAGGCAAGACCTCCTGCAGAGCAAGAATTTCCAGGGATCTGAGGGACCTATGCGAGCATAAGAAGGCATGAGATAGTGGCATTAAAGTCTTTACCAGTAGCACACCTCATGGCTAGCTACAGGAAGGAGAGGTCTTGAGAAGTCTAGTCTGTACAATTAGTTATTTCTCACAACAGTGAAGAGACTGCCTTTAGCTGTGACGATCAAGATCAGGTTTATAGTAAAGCCAACATTGACATTATAAAGAAATAGTGTCTAAACGCCCATGATGATGATCGATGTTATTGAAGGCTTCGAGAATCACAATTCTAAGTTGTTACAATGGTAGAAATCAAGTAGACCAGCTCTGATGTTCAAATTTGAGGCTGAGTCCTAGGATAAAAAAAGTCAACCACTGGCTGGAAGTGGAACAGGCAGGGGACCAGAAATCATCTGACTTCCAGTCCACGGTGCTTATAATGACACCGTAAGGACTCAGGGGAACCAAATGAGAAATAATAAGCCTGACCTTTTGATTCTTACAAAGTGTCGGCAAAGAACCTATAGTCATTCTGTCACAAAGCAAAATCAAGCCGGGAATGTGTTTAAGAACTGTCAAAATGTTCTCTCCTTGAATGGGAATGTGTTTATATATATTTCTGTCAGTTTGGAAATGTAAATTCCTGAACTGATTTCTGACATCACTCCTTAAAAATGAGAAGCAGCATTAGAAATTAGCTTCAGAAGAGAAAACGTTTGCACAATTTTTTATTTTCTCTCAGGAATGGATGACGAAAACATGGCGGGAAATGAAGAAGGAAGGAACGCAAGCAAAAATGAGAAGAGTGAGAACGGAAAACAAATGAGTAGGTAGAAGAGAAAGAGCCAGATGAGAAGTTAGGAGTTGCCCCGCGGATGAGGTGAATGGTAGAACTCCACCGAGAGTATAGTAAACGTGAGGTTCGTGAGTTCTCACTGGCGTGATTTACTTGACAAAAGTGACAGACGGAAGCAGAAATAATGATCACCTGTCAAACAATCACTTTGACGGTTTCTTGACTGTGTCCTGGCTATTGTTTTCTTTTGTTTTAAACCTAATTTGCCTGTTTCCTTGACCAGTCAAATCAAAACAGACACCCGATTTGTACATGTCAACACAGGCGCTCTCTTGAGTTCATGGCTCAGAGACTGAGTCACTGTCCTGGGAACCCCAAGTCCTCACTCTTCTCATCTAAATTAGAACGAGGTGGCCTCTGTTTATACTTTCATTAAACAGAACCACATGACTACAACCTTTCCACCAGGTGGGGGGCGGGGGTATAGAGGACAATTTATTAGCATGGGCCAGCATCCTGGACTACAGGCTGCTTTGGTAATGAGCCACGAGGGGCTGGGATACACCCTCCATGCGCTGTTTTTCCTCCTGAGTGTAAGTTGAGTGGGCTGTTTTGAGCCCTCAAGGAGCTGCTGGCTATAGATTGAAGGAGAAAAGGAAGATAAGAGTATCTTTTACTTGACCCAGCTGTCTCTCTTACTCCTTTATTATGAGAAATTTTCATGTGAAACCTTGAAGGTTCTCTTTCACTTGTCCTGGGAAAACATAATGGATGGATTTGGGGGAAGCAGCAGTGACTGATTCATCTGTGATCTTTTCTTACATGTGATAATCAAACTAGAATTTTCTTAAGGTGTCTTCCTTTTCTTTAAAAGGTCTTCTCCCCTTTAAGACTCTCTCCTGTATCCTTCGAGACCCAGCCTCCAAGGGGACCACCCTGATCCTTTGGATGAATCCTGGTGAGTGTCCTTAGCACCTGACTGCTGCATTTCCTGTTGTGCGCTGTGCTGCATCCACAAAGGAGACAGTTCCCTGACGACAGGAGCTCTGTTTAACATCGTCCCATTTCTAATAGAGTAGTGGATTTTCTGAAATTACATTGAACTGCAGAAGGCTAATGGGGAAGCCTGAAGAACAGGTAGGGAGAGGAGTAGGTCAGGGTTATTGGTAGTTGAAGGCAACGTAGAGTGAGAAAGAGGATGGGACAAGATTATTTGGCATCACCATGGAAGGGGGTACAGAGTGATGGGAGGTTTTTGCAGGAAAACCAAAGGGTGCTCAGAAGGTGGACCACTTGAGTGAAGACAGAACAGGAAGTGGTCAGAAGTGGGTGAAGAGCAGCAATTGGAGTCAAGGCCATAATGGATGCCCTCGATGATATCTCTTCCATTGTGTGGAGGAAAGGAGGATCAGGGAGCAGGGAAGAATCACCATCCCACTCCAGAAAATCTCTTTTCCACCCTTCCTCCAGGCAGTCCACCTTGTTTCTCAGGCTCTCCAGCCTCGGCGATGGCTTGTGGGTCTGTACCCAAGGCCCCATGCAGCACTTCAAGCCTATTCTCCCCACAGCCCCAGCACCAGGTTCTGAGATAAAATTCCCTGAGTCTGTTCCTTTCTAAAAATAAACATACATGTAATTATTCTTTGATTACAAAAATATACAGTTAGCATGTACATGTGATGCTCTTTTTCATCTATATCTTCATGAAAAGGTAGATAGAGAGAGAGACAGACAAACAGATAAGAGAGAAGAGAATAGAAAAGTAAGTCTTTTGACTTTCTATTTCCCCTCCCTTAGGATCGAGAAATCAAATTCATTATGAACCCTTAAGAAGTCCTTAATAAAACTGAGGAGAAAGATGTGCTCTTCAAAAGTAACCAGTGCTGACAATGACACCAAGAGGACAATCCCTAGAGTCCTAGGAAGAAAATACAGGGGTGACCGAGAGCAGCTTGGACTAAGAAATAATCTTTGAGGATTTATATGGGACAGAAGGCACTCTACCCTAAGGAGCCAGCCCCTTGGCCTCATCCCTCAGTGACCTCTATTTCTACTACCCCATGGCCTCCCAGCCTCCTAACCCCTCTCTCCAATGGGAACACGAGAAGGATCTTGGATAGAAAGCAGTCCCTGACACCTGCCCCACCCCCCCACCCTGCTGACAAGGTTGAGAAAAGAAACAGAGAGGAACCCTGTGGTTTCGTTATTTCAGAGACAGTGAAGTCATTTTCAAATGGTTTCATATATATTACCCTATTTGATCCTGGCAATGACAATCCAGTGACAGATGAAAAGTAACTTTTATTACCTGCTTCCCCTGCCATTCAGTTTAAGAAACTTAAGGCTGAAAAGATTTCTGGGAATTGCCCAAGGTCACACAATTGGTGACAGTACATCCTGGCCTTCCGTCACC
This sequence comes from Macrotus californicus, assembly GCA_007922815.1. NCBI lineage: Eukaryota > Metazoa > Chordata > Mammalia > Chiroptera > Phyllostomidae > Macrotus > Macrotus californicus. The sequence continues at coordinate 6,261 of VMDR010006501.1, read as the reverse complement.
AAAGGTAGTGCTGGTGGCACCACCCTTCCTATGTCTTGGTTTGCCCGGGATGGTTCTATGCTGCTAAGATGAGAACTATGTCTTGGGTACGTTATGGTTCAGACAACAGACTTTTGTGAACTGGGCTGTCCTGGGGAAGTGACCATCAGGCATGACCTTATTTCAGTGGAAAAATCTGTTCTGCACAATGGAATACTTCTCAGCCATAAAGAAGAATGAAATCTTACCTTTCGCAGTGGTATTTGTGGACCTAGAGGGTATTAGGCTCAGTGAAATAAGTCAGATAGAGAAAGACAAATACCATATTCTCTCAGTTACATATGGAATGTAAAGATCAAAATAAACAAACAAACTAGAAACGGACTCATGGGTACAGAGAACAGACTGATGGTTGACAGAGGGGAGGGGATTTGGGGGCTGGGTGAAAAGGGTGAAGGGATTAAGCAGTACAAGTAAACAGTTACAAAACAGTCACAGAGATGTAAATTATAGCACAGGGAATATAGTCAACAACATCATAACAACTATGTCTGGGGCTTGGCGGGTACTTGAAATATTCGGGGGACTACTCTGCAAAGTACACGAATGTGTAACCACCAGGCTGTGCATCTGAAACTGACACGGAATAATACTAAATGCAAATCTAATTGAAAAAATTTTCAAAACTGTTCTGTGTCCTTCACAACTGATTTACATAAAATATCTTAGTAAACAGCTCAATTCAAATCGAGGACTGCCTGTACTATGCCCCTAGCTTCTAAGGATAGAAAGATAGTCCCTTTTTATTTTTCCTGTTCTGCTTTTGGAAACTATCGACAAGGGTGCCAATTAGCACCAGATGAGACAGGGACTGTGTGATGTGGAACTCCGACCACTGGGAACTGGAAGAAGGCCACTAATGTATTAAGCAATCGAAGAGCCAGAGGTTGGGCAGGATTCGAGCTTGGCACGACGTGAAGTTCTGAGCCGTAAAGGCCCAGGTTCCTCCACAGACTCTGTCCATTCCCCGCTCACTGCCGATGAGAAACAGCAAAGGGACTGAGAACTTGAAACTCTAGCACCCTTGAGGCCTGAGACTTTTATGTGCACATTGCCTTTCTCCCTGAATCCTTTCTCCATTTTGAACTTGAACTCATCTTTCTGGAATAATTAAGTAAAGATGGAAATGCTGGTTGTCTTGGAAACTTGGATTTTTAAGGATGTAATTCTTACTTGGTCGTTTTTACATTTCTGACCTCTTGATTTATGAAATCACAACTTTGTATATGTACAAATTCAAGTGTGGAACTGAAGCACTAGATAGGCAGCTAGAATTCAAAGGTAATTCAGACTTAAATGGTAGAAGTTTACTGAAAACATACATGAAGTGAAGCAACAGAGGCATTTCTGTTGATATCAGCCAGGTGAATGCCTGTTGTCTTTCCCACCAACCTGGCTGAGTACGCCTAACGCACATGAACAGACTACAGCACAGCTGACTCGGTTTTCTGAGTTCTGTCACTCACCGGTCGCTCCATAGTGGCTCGTCAGCTTTCCCACAACTGGACACAGATAGATTGAAGAGCTTTGCCTCAACTTGATGCAAACCTTCACTTAATACAAATCACCTCAGTTAGGCCCCATCCATAAAATGAATGGGTTGGACGTGCACCGTTCTTCCCGACTTTTTTCTTATTATGACACATGTAGAAAGTGCTGTCATTCTGTAGAGCTGACTGGGCTAAAGAGATAAGATAGCTCATGGCCAAGTGGCTGGGGGCATGTTGGGCCCTGCTCAGCTACCCCAAGAGCTGAGGGGACCCATGTCTCAGCACACCTGGAACCCATCGGCAGCACCTCAATGTGTCAGCACATACCACCACTGGGCACACCGGGTTGGAAGTTCTAGAGTAAAGGATGTTCACGGACCCTTTGGGAATTCTGTGACTATTTCATAGCATAAAGTCACTGGACTTAACCCCTGGATTGTGTTTTGGGTGCCATGGTCCAAAGCCTCCTAGCTCATATGTGGGTCCCAGAATGTGAGTCTCTTGGTTAACAGCATTGATAAGGCACCTTAGCCGAGGGCGACCAACTGTCCCAGCTTGACCAGGACTGAGGGGTCTGCCATGACAGGAGACAGCGCAAAAACCTACGACAATCCTAGACAAGCCGGGACGGCTGGTCCTCTACCTGCTGTGTATTAAAACATCGCATTAATGAGATAAAGGAAAGAAGAAGCAGTCTCTGCTTTCGTGGGATCAAGGTCTGTGGGGGCCTCCCCAGGCTGCTGGGTCCAGAGGCAGCCGTCCCATGAGTTGGTCACTGAGTCCGGTCTTCGGTTTATTAAGCCGAAGCCTGTGACTCTTAGGAAATGTTTTTCTTTGCAGAGCTGTTTTTGCCAGTTCAAAGAGGAAACAGTGGGCTGAAATCAGGTGGCATGACTGCATGACTAGTGCTAAGCAGATGATTCGTGCGAACGCTTCACTGGAAACGGTCAGACCCCTGAGGATGGCAGTTCTGACATGACCCCCTCTTGTCTGAGAACCTCATCGGCATGGCATCTGGGTGGTACTTGTCTCAGCAGCTGCTGATCCTTTAATGTAATGATAAGCTACAAGTAAGCTGCTTAAAGAGGCAATCTGTATACCAAACCGTGTCCCGAGGACACTCTGTTCACAAAATTTAAAACAGTCAGCACTGTTGGGCTTACATGTTCTAATATAAGATGGGTGGACTAGTGTGGGAGAAATAAGAGCCACCACCCCCTCCTCCCCCACCCAGACTTAAACCAAAATTGTTTTTGAGGTTCAAAAATATTCACACGACAGCTTTCTATGTTTGGCCGGAGCAGACTAAACTACAATGCCAAGAAAACGGTTTCTTCTCTCTTTTATGCTAAAGCAGATCTCACGGGACTTGAGAGACTCTGCAGCCCTGTGGCTCTCCACACCCATGCCCAGCTGCCATTTCATTTTGAAAGTTTATTGGGCACCTACTATGTGCACAGAGCAGGCTCTGCCCTGAAGGGAAGGCAGAATGAGGCAGATGAAATACCCTCTTTGATGCACACACCATGTCTTCAGAGAGAAGCCACGTGGGCGAGTAACTTTCACCAAAGCAGAGTAAAATCAATTCAGCAGAAATGCACAACAGGAAGAAGGGAACACATGGCACTGGAACTGGCAGCAGCCGGCAGGGTGGCGGTTTCGCCACGTCATCGAAAGGGGTGACTGTGGAGTTCTAAACCCTAACCACGGGAAGCCTTTCCTCTCGCAATAGCCATGAAAACAAGCATGCCCTACCTTCCCTGACAGCCACACCACACAGAAGTTCCCTTTTCTGACTGGACATTGACCTTGAAATCAGGTGGACCTGAGTTTGAATTCTCTCTTTGCCATGGATCAGCTACGTGCCTCTGAGCTCATTGTTTGGCTTCTCTAAATCCATTCCTACACTAAAAAAGGGAATGAATAACAAAACTCTTTTATTCATGTAGGAAAGGTAAAATGAGATAATATATTAAAAATTGCCTTAAAGAGATCAAATGCAGATACAGAGAGAGAGAGAGACAGATTGGATTCTCAGGGTTGCTTTCCCACCTGTTTCTGGTTTCCTATGAATCCACTGTGTACACTATAAATGTAAAAGTGATTGGAGAGGGATGATGACCTGTTCGGATCTCCAGAACAGCGTGTAAAAGCCCCATTTAACAAATGCATTTAAAACTTACAGCTAGTCAAATTCCCTCCGCTGTTTTATCATGAGCATCTTCTTTTACAGGAAATGTAGAGTTAAAGGTAGACAGACAGATGCTGGAAGAAAGAAGGGGAGACGATATTTCAGTAGGCAGACAGCCCAGAAATCTAAAAAGGCAAAAAGCAGGACTCTTGTTCTAGAGGACTCAGTGCTCAGAATTAAACAGAACAGATGGCATTTTTGATGCCCAATTCTCCAGGGAAAACCAGGTTATTTTCCTCTTTTGTGTGCCATTTAGAGTATCTTTGGGTACTGATATTTGATGGCATGTACATGCGGTTTGCTATATGCCCTGAGCACCACTTAACAGGACACACCTATATTCTCGTGGACAAACTGTTGAAGGGCATTGCAACAGGGGGTTTGCAGCACGTGCACATTCTGGCACACGATAGTGACGTGATCACAATCACTCTTTCCCTTCGGAACATCTCCCAGACACTTATTTGAAATCTAATATGGGAAAACTAAACAATGGTCCAAGGCTGCCAGGTGGGGTGAAAGGCAAGTCTCCACCCCACTCCTTTAGCCATCCTTTTTACTGCCTGATTTCACTCACCATTAGTCATACTTTTTCTTCTGAATCCCAGCTTTTTCATTCTCGATAAATGGCCATCTTTAGCAAGGAAAAAAAAATACACTCAGTAAAGCTGTGAAGACGATATTCTGTTTCCCTTCTTAGGCCCCTGTGTGGAGAGGAGCTATAGTGGAAGTGGAAGTGGGCAGAGGTAGAAAGAGGTGCAGAGGGAGGAAGGGAAGGGGAGAGGTGAACGTCATCCCCCCACCCCTTCTTTTTTGGCCCCCTTTCCATTTTCTCCTTCAAGTCTCTGAGCAGTTACAAATCCATTATGGAAAGCGTCTATGCTTCTACATGGTTTCCACTGCTGTGGAAGAAGACCTGTGCCGGGAACACACGTCAGTGTGTGACTTCGAAACTTCAGGGGCTGAGACACCCCACGGGGTGGTATTGGCAGATAAGTAAGAAATCACATTTCTATCAACCCTTTCTGTCTAAGCATCCACGTCCATTTCCTTGTGCTGAAAAAGTCAAGTCCTTACTACTCTGGTTCAGTCATACTTGGCAGAGCAACACTGCATTTATTGACTTTTTTATGGTTGAGAAGGATGCTGTGATCTTCAGAAAATTTGCTTCGTTTTATCACTGGCTCCCTGGCTTTGGGACTTTTCTCTAAATTATCACAATGTTCATTGTCATCAGTTTCAATGGTGGTTAGGGTAGGTCTACGATCTTCATGAAATGGTAAAATTGCTTTTTAAAAAAACTAAGAAATTAAGTGATGAGCACAAGAAATATCTGAAGAAAGCAACCTACATCTATTCACTTATTTAATCATTTGCACAGCTTTATTGAGCTGCTATGTACACACAGTTATAGGTGTTGCAAATACAGCAGGGAAAATGAGAACATTAAAGAAAAGATGACCCTTCCCCTCACAACTTTTATAATCTGCTGCGAGGAGACAGACAGAGGTCATAATAGATACTGGGACTTACAGCATTTCAAAAGTGGTGTTTGATAGGGAAAAATGACCAAGAATAAAAGAGATGGAAGGAGCTGGATGGTGAGAGTGTGATTTTAAGTAGGGTGCTCGATGTCACCGAGAAGGTGACACTGAGCAAAGGATAAAGGAGGTAAAGGAGTAATACAAATGGGAAGCTGAAAAAGTCCGACTCCAGGCAGAGGCCCAGGGGCGGCAGCAGGAGTGTGTTCGATGCCAGGGGTGAGGGTGTCCTTTCCGTGTCCACTGCCCTAGGCTAAGGGACTCCCAGGTAACCGCTAAAGCACGGAGTGGGGCTGGAACAGTGTTCCTGGATGACTTGAACATTTGGATCAGTGCACTTAGCAAAGGGTGGGTGGGCACCATCCAGTCCCACCCTGTCGATGGAAAAGGCAGAGGAGGGCGAATTTGCTCCCTCTGCCGCAGCTGTAGCACCCACCACCTCCTGCCCTCAGACACAGGCACCCCTGGCTCTCAGTCCTCAGAGACATGGACATCGACTTACATCATCAACTCCCCTGGTCCTCAGGCCATTTCAGAGACGGAATGCCACCACAGGCCGTCCTGGGTCTCCAACTTGCATGCGGCCAACCTTGGGACTTCTCAGCCTTCATAACCAAGGGAGCCAATTCCTCTTTCCTATAATAAATCAACAGAGAGGGCGATTAGTATTATTATTATTCCATATTACTTCAGGCAGTATAGAGAGTCACAGATGCAGTTTTACCCTAGCATTTGAAAATCAAGCTAATAAAATATGCTCCCATAAAATGCTACTCTATTTCCTTCATTTTAGACTCAGAAATAATTGTGCTAAATGATTGGTGTTCCCTCTCTTTAGATTTATTGATTGGTACAAACAAAACATACCAAAATAACGGAGCAAGTGTTACTTATCATCATTCAAAATCAGCTTATTAATTGTTGTTTTCCATGGTAATACAATGAGTCTACACATACAAACACTGAGATGTTTGCTTTTGGGGAGAAAGTAAATGTTGGA